>JAPYZJ010004456.1:0-14148 GCA_030522765.1 Ophioninae sp. B BG-2022a | reverse complement strand
GAAGTCGGCTGAGGAAGCGCGGCCCCGGGGGGAAGCCCGCTGCGAGTGGGAAGAGTTGCGACGCGCGAGAGCGAGGGAGAAGGCTGCCGCATTGGCGGACATGCGAACGCTCGCTAGCGCGGCTTGAGAATACCTTCAGCGTCGACGCCCTTCTCTGGCTCGACCGGCTGTCCTGCCGCCGCATGCTTCTGTTCGTGCGCGATACTCGGCGAGCTGCGCACGTGTGTACATAGCTGACAAGGAGATCTCTCTCACTCCCACTGGCCTCTATGTCACTACCACATGTTTGTGCTCGTGGGCTATACTCGACGGGCCCACACGCGTGTATGTATACCGCAGCTGAGAAAGAGATCTCTCTCGCTCCCGCTGACGCAATATCGCAGCCTATGTGTGCCATAGCCTTAGAAGAGGGTCTCTCTCACTCCGCTGCAACTCGAACGCCTTATGCTTCTCTCTCTCTCTAAACGTGATTGCAATAATTACCATATAAATGTGCGTTTTTGTAATCCCTTTTTTAATTTATTTATCATATTGAGACGTCGCTTTCGTTTTCAAAGAAAATGAGATTGTCAGGAGGCTCTGATTATTTAAATTATACTTCGCGCACGCTCGTGGTGTACCTTTCAAAGAAGTGCTTATCAGCTGAAACCTATAAAGGCCCCGTTGTAATAAAAATCATAAGACTCTGATTTTTATTATGTCCTTCGTGTTTGTATCGATGTCGCATTTCGATGCTATTCGGGCGGTCACATACTAGGTTCAGGGCCAGGAAATTCGCGCGTGGTCAGGACGAGCTCCAGGGATGACCTCACTGCCGGCCGAGCTCGCCTTCCACCGCACGCTTCCGCGCGCGCGTCTTCCGACAACTATGCTCAGCTGTCAAAATTTGCCAAAGATCCCCGGCGACTGTTCTCGGCTCGTTAGTCTTTCTTGAGATTGCGGAGAGTTACGAGCTCTTGTTGTTATGGACTCTATTTCTTTTTAGTGGTAAAACGTTTTCGTGAATTGTAATGAACTCTTTCGGCAATACCGCTCCCGCGCCCTGTTTCGGACTGAAATGTCGAAGTGCACGGCTGATGCGATATTGCGACCGTGTGACAGCTCACGCCAGCGTTGAGCGAAAGAGGAAGCTGGTGTGTCAAAGCGGGCAAATTTCTATCTGCAGTTTAATGCTCTTTCTTCTTCTGGTACTTCATTCAGTGACATTTGATAAAAAGTGCTGCGGGAAAGAGACAGTGCGTGATGGGAAGAAGCAGCGGTGGAATTTGCATGGTGTTCCTTAAGCCAGTTTCAGTCGTTTGGTTTTCTACAACTTTTTGGCGAAAAGCGTTGGGGGAAAAGTAGTAGTGAGTGATGTGGGGGAAAACAGCGGTGATTTTCCGATGACGCTCTATCTGATCACCATCAGTTTCAGCCATCTTGTTTTATGTGGCTTTCGGTGCAATGTGGTGGGGGAGGTAACAGTGAGTGGTGGGGGGAGCGGCAGTGGTTTTGACGTGAGACGGGCGGAACGTAGAGGGGGAAAACTGTGAGCGAAAAAATTTTCGATATTAAAAAAATTCAGTAAAGGACCACTATGGCGATCCCGCGCTCCGCCCCCCCCCCCACTCCAAAAAATTCAAAACAGGACCACTATGGCGATCTCGCGCTCCGTCCCCACTCCAGCCGCCCCCCACCACTCCCAGGAGTGGGGGCAGTACCCCCACCTCTGGCATGCCGAGGAGAGGGGGTAGGAGTGGGGATAGAAGTGGGGGGCACTATAGTGGTCCCTACACTACTTACGTACATAGCTTTCGTTCGGAGAATCGGCTTTTGTCTTTCCTTATATGGAACGGATTGCATCAGAGAGTGGAGGAACCTTTGTGTTGACATTGGTGACGAAGCGCGTATTGTCGCGATTTCAATATTCGAGATCTAAACGTATGCGAATTTGACTCGGATCTTATAACCATGATGATTCTTCATATCGAATATTATATACGGGGTTACTAAGAAAGAGACCGGATGTATTTATGATTTTGCGGACATTGAGAAGTTTACGTTACGTGTAAATGATCATGGGTCGAAAATTGTTGATGGGAGGCTCCACATGTCGTCCAAGATGGAATGCAGAATTTTTTGTAGGATTATCCGAGATTTGCCATAGATGTGACACTGCGAATGGACTTTGTATATTCATAGCGCAGCTTACTTTGATAATGCACTGCGGAGAATCTCCATCACTATCTCTCTCTCTCTCTCTCTCTCTCTCTCTCTCTCTCTCTCTCTCTCTCTGTTTGTGACTCTGGCTTTTTCTCTGTAAGTACCTGTCGCTTTATTTTTTGCTCCGTACTCCTTCGCAATTGTTGGCTGCCGCACAGGGCCTGCGGGCCTCCTTTTTGTCGCAGGTTGGGCGTGCTATCTTTGCTCTCCATCGAGACATAATTTTCTTGGTGAATCCTGGAAATTGTGTGAACAATCCGAAATTTTTCTTTTGGGATTGTGTGGCGTGCTCGATTTTTGGACACGTTGGTACTCTTCGTCTCGCTCGACGTGGCTTCGCTCGGGAGTGTTCGGTGCGTGTCGGAGCATCTCGGGGAACTCTACGCGGCTGGCTGAGTGTCTTGGTCTTTCACTTACGTGTTGTTTCTTCGTGTGGTCCTTTGCTGCGCGTTACACTTAGCCGCGGTCGCCGGACTCTCTCTAGAATGTGTGTGAGGATATTCTGATGACTGCCTTCCGCACGTCACAAGCTTGGAAATTTCGATCTGTGTGCCTTCGGCGTGCGGTGGGCGTGCGTTATGCTTCTCGCCCGGCGTGCCCTCCTGCCTTCGTCTTGTGCGTTCTTCGTTTTCGCGCGTCACGCTTTGTTACGCTCGCCGAACGTCTCGATCTCTCTTGCGTACGGGTGTGTGAGTATTGCCCGTTCTTCATCCTCCGTTAAGGCTGTGCACGGGTATGTGAGTGTTGTCTGTTTTCCTCAAGCTGATCTAAATTAGGCGCGTGCCAAAACCGCCACCATATCGCTCGGCTTTACTGTGGAAAATCGCCTTCCTTCGTCAACGAGCGCGGAAATTATGTAATTTACGAATTGCGCTGTCAGTGGAAATTTGTTGTTTTCTTCGCGTGGGGATACGTAAATTAAGCGGATCTTGATCTTGATCTTGATCATGGATCGTCTATGTCACAAATGCTCGAGGCCTATTGCTGGAAATTACAGAGAGTGCACTTGTTGTAGCCGGGCTTTGCAAGATTTACTTGAGCTCGTCTTCGCTCCGCGAATGCTGTAAGATTAGTTTTAGGTCACGCTCGGTGATTCCTGTTAGTTCCGCGATTGAAGAGGGTGCCACGGCTTCGCATCCTGCAGCTGAGGACTCCTCACACGAGGTTTTCAGCGATACCCTCGCGTCGGCGTCTCCTCAGTGTAGTGGCTCGGACATGGGTGCGATGTTGAATAAGATTGTCAATATGTTGGAGGCTACTAATGCGAAATTCGAGGTCACAAATGCCAAGTTAGAGGCGACAAATAGCAGGTAGGATGCTAATTGCATCGAGATTGTGAACTTTAGGCAAAATCAGGATTCGATAAATAATCAATTTCGAGCTCTCCTGTCAAAAATTCAGTCCATCGATGGTGCAGTTTATGATCATGCCTCAAGGATCTCTCAGCTGGAGTTAGCAAATGCCGGGTTGAAAACGGTCAACGCCGATCTCCAAGCCGGGATAGCTTCTCTGCTGGCAAATTCAAGCGCGACTTTTGATAGCGAGATTGTAATTTCTGGGGTCCCCTCACTTATTACTCAAACGCCTATTGAGCTAGGTAAAGCTGTTTTATGTGCTATCGACGCCCCTGACCTTACTGCGCACATTCTGGATGTGAGGAAAATTCCCTCGCGTTCCTTGGGTGCTGTTGGTGCTGGTGTAGCTGGAAATCACCTGAGGCAGACGTATGTGGTCTCTCTCACGTCAAACATCGTGCGAAATGCCTTGCTAAAAAAGACGCAGGTGAAACGTGAGCTAAGATGGTCTGACGTGGCGCCTAGCTGTACTGATGCGAGCAAAAACTTTAGCATTTTTGTTAATGAAATGCTCCCTATCGAGACGTATAGACTATTGCGCAAGACTAAGTCGAAAGCTTCGGAACGCGGATTTAGATTTGTGTGGGTAAAAAATGGCGCGATTTTTGTTATAAAAGCGGAGGGTCATACCAGGGTGCATATAGCGAATGAATCGGACTTAGAAAAGCTGTGACTGGATGCTAATCAATTCCATGATGGCCTATCCGTATCGGCTAAGCATTCTGCTCCATGCGTATTCTGCGAAATAAATTCGAAGCATTTAATTTTGCTCCCTGCTAGAACTTATCGTATCCCTTCTTGTAGAATGACTGTTTACGATAAATCCGTCATTGTCTCCGCTTGCAATTTATGGCATTCTCTTCCGGAAAACGTAACGAGCAGGACCGAGCTTCTCCCATTTAAGTGCGTTCTGTACTCATTTTTGCTTCAATCTGAGCGAAGTGTAGCGGGAGTTTTGTATCGATAATTTAGTTTAATTTAGTTTAGTTACTTTAGTGTTATACCTTCCGTATTTTTAATTCCATTGCGCATACTTGGACTCTATCGTTAGATTTGTACTAGATCTACTAGATCTACTAGATCTTGATCTTATTTGATTTATTTTTGTCATTGTTATTTTTATTTATTTATTACTATTATTATTGTTCTTTTTACGATTGTCAAAATATTATCTGTTGTATTATCCTCCTTTGCCCGAATAGTTATCTAGGGCATATTAAAGTTATCAATCAATCAATCTCCTTCATAAAAGGTATTTTCGAGAATCTCTTGAAAATTGACTTTTTAAGTCCCCGCAGGAATGTCAAAAACCATCTCCGCAGTTCTTTGTGTAAGCAAACCTTTCTACGAAGGAACTTTGTAGGTTTGTAGTAAGTGAGGCTTGATCAAAGAAAGTTCTGCAAAGACCATTTTTCTGTTTCTTTAGTTTTATGCAAATAAAGAACTGTTGTAGGTTAGGTTATAAGGAACATAAAAATGTTATGTACCTTACAACCTACCCGACCAGGAGCTTTCCATCTGCATAAAGCTAAAGAAACAGAGAAAGGGTCTTCGCAGGACCTTCTTCGACAAAGCCTCACTTATTACAAACGTACAAAGTTTGTTGGCAGAAAGGTTTGCTTATACAAAGCAGAGCGGAAATAGTTTTTGACATTCCTGCAGAGAAATGCCAAGTCCAGTGCATGCCCTCTAAGCTCAACAAGAAGAAGGAAGAGATTCATATTTGTAATAAAGTCTCGAATCTTTTTCGTGTGGCATTTGGTTTCTGTATATGTTATTTCTATCATAGATACATAGAAGGAAGCTGTCCCGAGGCTGGATAAATTAAAATCCGCAGACTGCGATGTAGCCGGGGCGTTAAAATCACAGACGATCACAGATAAAATAATAGAAAAGATTCTTCGAGAGCGACTCGAAATTAAATAAAAATTCGATGATGATTGGATAGACGAAGGGAAGGATGCGATTTATTTAACTAATGTACGATTTTGAATAATGATTTAAAAAATCTCAGTTTGGCACATATTTTTTATTTGACGTTATTTGTTCGTTAAAAATCTGTAACAAAGAACCAATAACAAAATTTTCAGTTTTTATTATTAGTGCTTAAGCTGTTGGTTTCATACACAAAAGTAATTTCGATCATTTTCATTTTTTCATTTATTTTTACAGCTTCTAAAGAGAGTATACATTTAATCGATGACGCTTCAAATGATTCGGAGCCTGTATAGGAATCAAGAAAGACAAAAACCACAACAAGAAAAAAAATTGACTAAGAGCCAATTTCGCGAAAAGGATCCGTGGAAAACTTTTTCAGAAGCAATTAGTGAGTAATTTGATTGAATAGTTTTAGTATAGTGATAACTCGTATCACTATTTTTTGACGCTATTTTATCAAACTAAAAATAGTGTAGATGTAGGTACGTACACACGCGCGCGCGCACACACACACCCATGCGCAGCCATACTCTCATACGCTCAACCATAAACATGGTTGTCACATCTCACGGCAAATTATGAATAATTCTACAAAAATCTCTGCATTAGAATGCACAAATTTTTATCTTGGATGATCTTGGACGATAGATCTTGGACGACACGTGGAGCCTCTGATCAACAATTTTCGACCCATGATCATTTATACGTAACATAAACTCCTCAGCGTCCGCGAAATCATAAATACATCCGTTCTCTTTCTTCGTAACCCCGTATATAATACTCGATATGAAGAATCAGCATGGTCATAAAATCCGAGTCAAATTCACCCGTGTTTACCTCTCGAATATCGAACTCGCGACGATATGCGCTTCGTCACCAAACGTCGACACAAAGATTCCTCCACTCTCCGATGCAATCTATTCTATACAAGGAATTACCAAAGCCGATTCTCCGAACTAAAGCTATGTTCGTAGAATCGTACCTCTTTGCGACCAATCACATTGACCGATTCTTATCGACAATCCATACTGATCAATTCCTAAAGAATTGCATCATCAAATTTCCATCTCTCCATGGTTCTTTCTCCCACAATCAATCCCCTCCTAATTTGCTGTTTGTAAAAGACTTCCTTCCGCAAATTAGTCTCCCGACAGCAACAGTAGCAATCAGATCTAAGTCTCCCGACTTTATTCATTATATCCAAATTATTAGTCGTTTATTAATTCAATTCCTTTACCGATTCATACACGAAGTCAACACGATTATTGTACGAACTATCCGAATATCAACGCGTATATTCATATGTAAACTCTCTCAAAATCTCGTCCGTGTATATACGACTCCGCTACCAGCGAGCGCATCAGGGCACCAGCGAAGGCCCTCGTTTGTCTAAGCGACAACCGAACTCTTGCGAGCGTCATCCGATCCATATCGAGCGCACACGTACAGGCGATACACTCAACCAACAAATGTAAGCGACAACTTATTTTCTGTTATTCGGATTCATGTACTCCAAGCCTTCTTATTAATTTCTTCATTGTAATCTTTAAACAATAAATTCAATCGATAGCTTGGAATAAACTTTAGTTAAGTTTGCTCATGTCTGTCGAATTATTCCTCAAATAACAAGTCATCGGATCAATTCCTCAATTCCATCCTATTCACGGCACTACCCCTTTTTACCCTCATCCCGAGCTATTGCGCTAGGCGTATACTCAAAAGAGAAATACCAACACATATATGCCCGCGTCCCCTCAGGACGTGACATATTAATTTTTGGGGCCTCGTCCGGGATGATAAAAAAGGGAACGTGCTATTTTTTCTACTGTCTCAATGGCTAAACATTAAATTTATTTAAAAAAAAAAACGAAAATCATGTCCTTAGAAATGAATCAATTAATCTCTTTAAGAGACGCCATCGACTGCATTCCAGAATTCGATGGAAAAAATATTCCTTTCTCAGAAATTGTTACGGAGTGCGAAGATGCCAAAGTAATGCTTCCGCCCGAATTGGAAAAATACTTAGTGAAACTGCTAAGAAATAAATTAAAAAATCAATCTAGAGACGTTATTCACGGAATTAAATTGGAGTCCGTAGAAAATTTTCTCAAATATCTCAAAAAAATATACTCATCAAACAAATCTGAATTGCAACTGTTGGGAGAACTCAGTAACATCTTGCAGACAAACAAGGATGCTGTCATAGAATTCACACCAAAAATTAAGAAAAAATCAAAAGAAATAATCGAGGCACGAGAACCATTCAACAAAGGCATCGACAATTCCGCATTGAGGAAATTAGTAGACGACTACGTGTTCACATCCTTCAAACGCGGGTTGAACGACGAAATTGAACTATGACTTCCCCGTTGTAATAAAATCGAAGACGCGATCGACCAAGCCTTAAAAATCGAACGCGAACTGAAAGCGCGCAAACACCTACATTGTTCTGTACAGTGTAAAGAACCTTTCCCAGTCCAACCGCCATTAGTCTGCCAATTGTGCAACAATTCAGGCCACGGAGCTTTCAATTGTCCAACGCGTAACAAATTTAGAAAAATCTCAAACGATCGTATTCGTCCACATAACAGCTATGATATATCCCCGAAAGTTCGGTGATCGCAATCTCCAAATTCATGCCAACCGCGGAATTCAAAGAAATTGATACTGCCGAACACTTGTCTGAAATCCCGATTGCGTAACCATTTCCGATTCCAGTTCGATCTCTCGTGATCCTTCTATTCGTGGGGTAGATTGCAAGTTAGCTATGCCCATCCTGAGCCCAGAAGAGGCCATTTCAAAAATTTGACGAAAAATGTCAAAACCAAACCCTGCCTTGGTTCAAACGATGAGCAAGGGAAATCAAAAAATTACTGTAGCGAGGAACGTACTGGAATGATCATCAACAAAGACTCGAATAAAAATTCGAAAACCAAAGTAAATCGAATCGAAAAGTCGAAAAATGGATTAAATAAAAACGTTAATCGAGGATCGATTCAATCGACATCGCGTATGACCGAAAGTAATTCAAATCCTTCAGAAAAACCCTTCCATTTGAAGGTAAAAGATACCGTATCCGAGAAATACCCCTCGTGTTTCAAAATCCGCGATTTATACATCGGCGATTGCCTGGTGACAAACATCGACGGAAAGGCTCATTCTCTCATTCATAACTGAGAGTATCGGAGCTCTCAGCCCTGATGATGCAGACTGTAACGTTTGCGAAACGTCGGCATAATGCTAAACCTCGACACGGCATATATCCGGAAGCCACGACTTTTCAATCTTACCATTGTTCCAACGAGAACAATGAGCAAACCAAAACCAAAAATTTCAGTAGCGAGGAAAAATTAAAGCAAAAATCCATCCAAAGCAACGATCAAAACCTAAAAGAAAAAACGAAACCAAAAACCAAGGAAAATCTAACTCAGAGCGCTATCCCTGTTTCTACCGCTGAGCAATTATTCCAATCAACAAATAAAAATCAAAACGCAAAAAGAAAATCAAACGAAAGCACAAAAACACATCTAAACAAAAAGAAGAAACCAAAAATAAATAAAAATCAAAATCCAGAAAAGGTAAAAATCAAAATCATACGAAATATCGTCACTCGCTCTAACGCGAAGAACGACCTATCCCCAGATCCGAAAAACCTTGTGAAAGTGAAGAAAACACTTCACAACGATGCACCGGCAATAGCCGATGTATTTTCATTCCAAGGGACAGTGATACAATTCGAACAGTGGCACCCTGCGCGTCAAACTCGAAAAGCCATAAATTATGTGGAGATTGTTGACGAAAAATCGGAGGCCGATCCAATAAGACTCGAGGGCGCCACTGAACCCGAAAAGGCCTTGCATTCAAGGACGTATGACGGCCCTAACCAGCGCAATGCTCATCCTATCTCTAACTCCAAACACCTCACTGATCTCAACTCCAATAATTTGACAGACTCAGGTTTCGATTCGCTTAACTCGCAAGCCTCCGAAGATGAAGAACTTGTACACGAAAAAACAAAAAGGCATGCGATTAAAAGTAAACGTTATCAAAGCGCTAAAGCAAAATCATTCAAGTTCTGTATCGAAAATCTGGTTTATTCCATCGACTCAATGGGGAAACCATGGGACCCTGGAGATCACAAAAATGAATGGAATAAAATCATTTACCTACTACACGTGGACAACCAAGTGAATTAATAACGCAAAAAAAAAGAGAATAATCCACACATCTTAAAAAAAAACAGAAAAAAAATTATTTTCTCGAACAATTATCTTTCAAAAACAATATATATACAGTAGGACGCCGATTATCCGAATTAATTGGGACCAGGGTCGATCCGGGTAATCGAAAATTCAGATAATCGGACATAGACTGGCAATAAAGAAAAACGAACTGTCAGACATAAAATAAACGTTATTAAGTTTAACAAAAACCTATTTAAGTTGAACAACACACACAATATCACAAAACCTTTTTAAGTTGAACAACGCACATAATATATGAAAGCCCGTGCGCTCATTTAAACATTTCGATCAGAGTAAGTTGCCTCGACGTTGAAGCTCGTTTCGGTTAATCGGATGCGGTTAATCGGCGTTCGGATAATCGGCGTTCTACTGTACATAACAAAATAATTATAGTCCCCCAAACTTTTCGAAAAACTCTATTTAATTGTTAAAAAAATGATGATTCAAAAGATTGCTTGGTAAACATCGCCTTTTTTTCTTCTCGTTTATCTGCAAAAAAGGTGTCTAATCAGATGAACTTTCAAATAATTATTCTACACAGCATCAAGTCTCAGAAAAATTTAAACATACAATCCAGTACAATTACGATCAGTATAATATCGAAGTACAACCTGTTAATGGAACATATTGCGATATTCTTACATTCATTAGCCAAATCAAATTCAAAAAGAAAAAACCTAAGCCAACAAAATCGACGAATCCGAAATCGAATCCGAACAAATCATTAATCATAACTATTAAACGATTTTTCCAGATGAATATTCCAGATCCATATTCAACATGAATATTATATCTAATTAAACTTTCATATGGCTAGCGATTCGTTACAAAAAGTATTCTCTAAAAGAGTTATTCATAAAACTACAAAAACTGCGTAAATTAAATTTAAGAAAAAAAGGGACAATCTATTCTATCATGTTAAGAAATAACTCATTATTATACACGATAAAAATCCCGATAAAAAATATGATTACAGAACTATTACTTGAGTATATAAATATCTAATTGTATTCAGAGTGGAACGAATTAAAAACATTAAAAAAAAAAATTTTGTTTAACTTATCCAAAAGTCTATCAAATAGTTCCACTTACGTCAAATTCACTTTCAATTTATATACATACATCGAAAATTCGTCAATAGATGAAAACATTATATGATAGGAAATATTCAAAAACAATTTATATGAAACGTTCCAAGCAATACAGGAATACACGAATTTTACAAGCAATACACGAATACACGAATTTTACAAGCAATACACGAATTTTCTTATATACATATATCACATATACGTACATACGTCATAAAAATAAGCGATCTTATTACGAACTCACTACCAAGAGAGGTGGTTTATCCTAGAATATATACCTACACAGCTAAGAATCTGAAAAGGTTAAAACAATTGTTATATTCCACTTCAAGTCCCTTGCGGAATCAAAACGTATTTTCCTATTCCTCCAATCTTTCTACCATCAATAATGAAATAATCCACAATTCCTTACATTCTCCACATACCTTTTGGGATCATCTAATACAAATTTACACCCATCACGGTCTGAACTCGTGCGGTCTGAACACCTGCGAGCTCGAAACCGATGACGACGTCTACTCAACAGTCTACTCAACATCAACCTACTGTCTCCGATATCCAGTGCAATCAACTCAGAAGAGACTGATCATGGCACGGGAACACGTTTTTCCCATAAAAACAACTGCCCTCCTAAGTAGCATGGCATGGCAAATCGACCATCAAATTATTGTCAACCACGGCGAAGAATTTGCTAAATCGTTTCTACAACTTCGACCATTTCATGGAATCCACCTGGAATCGTATCGACGAAAAACCTCGTTCAATCCGTACATGTACTGCTGTCATCGGAAAACTACTCGTTATGAGAGCAATCCAAATCTTCAAGACGACGATTCATACGTACGATGTACAATCACAGTAACCGGTCCAAAACTCAAGAAATCCGCTACGTTTCCATCAACCGAACTAAAGGGTCATCCAAGGAACAACGCACAATTTGTATCAGAATAATCTCCGCTTCTCCATAACTCCTCTTTAGTCACATTCCTTTCTAAGATTCAAACGAAGAGATATTTAAAAATTGATGACAATTCATCTCATACTTTATCATACTTTCTTTTATTTAAAAATTCATATTTCGTTTAACCTAGTCAGATCATAGAATAAGAAGCGCATAAAAATGCCCGTAAAAAAAACCCTTTCCGGTAAAAATAGCGCACAGGCATAAATAAGATGAATTTTTCTTTTCCCCGTTCTCGTGTTCTCTAAAAAAATTCTACTCAATAAACAAAAATTGCTAATGAAAAAAAATACCAAACCAGATCGTCCCAAGATAATGAAACACTATTTTATTATGTAAAACGAAATATTCAAACAAAATAATGTTGATACGAAACGTTTAGGAGCGCAATTTATCTATTTCAACAGTTTAAAAAATACACCTGCGCGCAACGCGACACATCAAGAACCTCCGAAATCCATCTGCCAAATCACTAAGGATTCAAAGATTGGCGATACACCAGGTATCATAATATGATTCATCAATTCACCTGACGCCACCCTGCCAAAAACAACCACAATAGAGCGGGACGCTCAATCCTAAAGGGGCGAGGTGTCACATCTCACGGCAAATCATGGATAATTCTACAAATTTTTCTGCATTCTATCTTGGACGACACGTGGAGCCTCTTATCAACAATTTTCGACCCATGATCATTTATACGTAACATAAACTCCTCAGCGTCTGCAAAATCATAAATACATCCGGGCTCTTTCTTCGTAACCCCGTATACAATCCTCGATATGGAGAATCATCATGGTCATAAAATCCGAGACAAATTCGCCCGTGATTAGATCTCGAATATCGAACTCGCAACGATACGCGCTTCGTCACCAATATCGACACAAAGGTTCCTCAACTCTCCGATGCAATCCGTTCCATATAAGGAATTACCAAAGCCGATTCTCCGAACTAAAGCTATGTTCGTAGAATCGTACCTCTTTGCGACCAATCACATTAACCAATTCTTATCGACATCCCTACTGACCAATCCCTAAAGCATCATCAAATTTCTATCTCTCCATGGTTCTTTCTCCCACAATCAATCCCCTCCTAATTTGCTCTTTGTAAGAGACTTCCTTCCGCAAAGTAGTCTCCCGACAGCAACCGTAGATCAGATTTAAGTCTCCTGAGTTTATTCATCATTTCCAAATTATTAGTTTTTTATTAATTCAATTCCTTTATCGATGCATACACGAAGTCAACGCGATTATTGTACGAACTCTCCGAATATCAACGCGTGTATTCATATGTAAACTCTCTCAAAATCTCGTGCGTGTATATACGACTCTGCTACCAGCGAGCGCATCAGGGCACCAGCGAAGGCACTCGTTTATCGAAGCAACAACCGAACTCTTGTGAGCGTCATCCGATCCATATCGAGCGCACACGTACACGCGATACACTCAACCAACAAATGTAAGCGACAACTCATTTTCTGTTATTTCGATTCATGTACTCCAAGCCTTGTTATTAATTTCTTTATTGTAATCTGCAAACAACAAATTCAATGGATAGCTTGTAATAAACCTCAGTTAAGTTTGTTAAAGTCTGTCGAATTATTCCTCAAATAACAAGTCATCGTATCAATTCCTCAATTCCATCCTACTTACGGCTCTACCCCTTTTTACCCTCATCCCGAGCTATTGCGCTAGGCGTAGGCTCAAAAGAGAAATACCAACACATATATGCCCGCGTCCCCTCCGGACGTGACACGGTCACACGCGCAAACACAGCCACACTCAATTTTTTTTGCTACCACGACCAGTTTTAAATAATACTATGTTGTATTCACACCGTTTTTTTTGGTAGATTCTTATAAAAATATAATCAGAATTTTGTGTTTTTCGCTTTCTTAGGATCTGTTGCAGCCAGTACTGGTCTGGCCGACCTAAACAACAATGGAGCAGAAGTAACCGCTAAAAAAATTACTTACATAGAAACAAAGAAAAAAGGTAGACACATATACTAGACACTTGAATATATTTCGCGTATCGCACTACATAACTTTCGATTTTTCTACTTGATTCTCAGTGTATATGTTGAAAAGCAAAAAAAATGCACATTTTATCTGTATGCCTTTACGAACGTAAATATCATAAACAGTTATATATATATTTTTTTTATTGTTGTACCACCCCGTACACCCTTTCGGGTTTTTACGGCTTCCCACCTCGTTTGTCCTCCTGTTCCTTCCCCACCTTGATTCCTTGTACTTTCCCCACCTTGTTTTCCTCTTATTTCCCCCACCTTGCTTCCTCCTGTCCCCCCTTGCGGCCGCAGCCGACTTACCCCCTCTGTACCGTATTCACCGTGCC
>JAPYZJ010004455.1:0-13611 GCA_030522765.1 Ophioninae sp. B BG-2022a | reverse complement strand
TACGTTTTTATCAATAAAAATAACATTATATAACACTTTAGTATGATTTCTTCAACCTCCAAGAAAAAGTGATCCGATTCGCCTCGGTCTACCCTACAACCTCCTTTCTTGGCTGAGCTTTCTTACCAAATTCGTGAACGTATTCGGGGCATGAACTGCCTGGAATTGACGTGCACCACATGGTACAAAATAAAAAGCATCGGGCGCTATTTTTACGCGACCGAAATTTGTAAATTGTCACGCCTACGCCACACTGTATATATATACAGCCTTGTCTCTTGTATCAAGCATTCGAGAAGTTTTCCCTCCATAAAAATCGTATATCGCCCCGAAAAAAAAAATTAACCAATTTACGAGACAGGATTTTGAAGAGGATCAGGTCACCTCAAATTTGCTTTCTTCTTTTCGTTTTCGTGATTTTTTTTGTTCCCGGTACGTAACTTTGAACATGACGGTTTTTCGCAGTTTTTCGCAAAAATAGAAATCTCACCGTTTAGCGATAAGATTTTTCCGAAAAATATTGTGATTTATTTTCGAGTCGATAGAATTTTTGTTCACCCATTATGACTAGGAATATCAAATAATACGAATCAAGCAACTTGAAGAGGAAAACTGGACTTGAAGTATTAAAAAATTGAGTGAACGAGTGCGATCTGCAAACATCGCGTAGAAATTGCAAACATACAGAAATCGATACTGAAATGTGGGAAAAAAAGTAAACGAAGGATGTTCTCCCGTTACTTTTATGCCCAAGATCGCGGTATGGATGTATCTCGTTAAATGTCCGATACCGATAGTACACGCGAGGCCGATACTTTATTCTCGAACTCGTCGTATACACTCCTCTTTCGCTATCACGTTTTGTACGTATCTCCTACCAGCTCGACACTTCCATATACGAATGCTTTGTAGCTTTGAACGATTGAGAATGATCGAGTGGCTGACTCCCACGGATAAGGCTTTTTCTGCGTTCTACCGTTTGCTCTCCGCCAAGAGTGGCTTTGGTTGAACGAAAAAATAATCTCTCCTATCGCCGCTAGTGAGCTATTATGTCGCTAAACGAAATGTCTTTTCGGCGATAAAAGTATTAAACGAAAAAAACAAAACCTGAAAGAAGGGGATACGATTAATAAAAGCCAAATTCTGTACCCGATGAAGTGCCAAAGGGCCATATTGATAATTTGCCATTTTGAAAATGGATAGGTTGATGATAACGAGGTGATTTTACGTTTTTTCTTGGTCGTCCGATAGCTTTTCAAGCAGCACGCATTTTCTGCGAATGAGCGAAAAAGTTGTGTCAGTCACTGTAATCTTATCAGAAGACAATAAAAAAAAAATTGGAAATAAATAAACTGTGGTGGAAAAATGTATCTGTTTCTTGAGTACTGGCCTCAGATAGCCTCAACAATCGCAAACTTTTTTTTTTATTTGTCTTTATTCGAAACTGACGTCATGAAATCCCATTAAGATTCGAAGGGATCTTGATAAATCTTACATTACCGAAAACAGAGCTTTGTAAAAGGGAGTATCAAACGACGATTGAATTACGGCAACGAACCGCAAGTGGCTTTCATTTTGAGGCGATTCTTCCCTGGTCCCTGGATATATAGATATGTAGCAATGAGTGGACGGACGACGCAATAAAAGTGACTACACGTTGATGATGCTCTCAGTATACTCGAGACGTATCTCGTGGAAAGAACCGGAGACCAGAACAATCCAATCGAAATCCTGACCGGTTGCGTAGATACTGTTGCGTGTGAAAAAAAAAGCAGGCTGTGGTTTAATAATCCAGATATTGGTGACATCACCAATTCACACAAAGAATCGCCACTATGATTGGCCTATCAGCGATCTTGTGGACTTTGGTGGTTGGTTTTTTCGGTATTCTGTGGATGATCGTACGTCAAAGGAGTTACTGGCGTTCAAATGGGATTCCCTACAAGAAGAACCCACCATTATTGGGTATCTTTTTCGATGTGATGATACGCCGAAAATCAATGGCTGAACAGATGATGGAACTTTACAACGCGTGTCCAGGCGCGAAGTATTTCGGTACTTCGGACTTCGGTGAAAAGATATTGGTAGTCAAAGATCCAGAAATATTGAGGGAAATAGGGGTCAAGAGCTTCGCCCATTTTCCCAACCATCAGAGCTTCGTTGATCGCGAATTCGATCCTCTGCTGGCGAAAAACATATTCTCTTTGAAGGACGATCGTTGGCGCGAAATGAGGACCGTTTTGACTCCAGCTTTTACAGCCAATAAAATGAAATTCATGTTTCAATTGATTTTGGAATGCGCAACGGACTTCGCGCAATATTTGAGCAAACACTCGGAACTTACGAAGGAAATGGATCTCAAGGATGCTTACACGAGGTACACCAGTGACATCATAGCCACGACTGCTTTTGGCATCAGCGTTAATTCTTTGAAAGATCGAAACAACGAGTTTTACGTTAATGGCAGATCAGCTACCAGTTTCGAAGGCTTTTTTAATATGCTCAAGTTTCTAGCCTCAAGATTGTTTCCCAAGTTTATGCGACTGCTCGGATTCACTTTTCTACCGGGGAACACGGAGAAGTTCTTCAGAACGTTGGTGGAAGGTACGATAAAGATTCGAGACGAAAAAGGCATCGTACGACCGGATATGATACACTTGCTTATGCAAGCGAGACACAACGAGCACGGGGTCGATCTGACCAATGACGACATATTGGCCCAAACAATCATATTCTTCTTCGCTGGCTTCGAGACAGCGGCACGTTCGATGTGCTTCCTTTCTCACGTTATTTCCCACGAGCCGGAAATTCAGTCTCGATTGAGAGAAGAAATCGATACTGTTTTAAGCGAATGCGATGGAAACGTCACTTACGAATCAATGACTCGTATGAAGTACTTGGACATGGTTCTTTCCGAAACCCTCCGACTGTATCCACCACAAATCATTATCGATCGCGTTTGCAAAGAGCCTTACGAACTCCCAGCCTCAACGAACGACACGAAACCCTTCGTCGTTCCGTCGGGCACCAATATATGGGTTCCCGTATTGGGCTTTCATCACGATCCCAATTATTTTCCGGAGCCTCTCAAGTTCGATCCGGAACGATTCAATCCGGAAAATAAGAACGAGATTGTTCCTTACACGTATATGCCTTTTGGATTTGGACCGAGAAAGTGCATTGGCGATCGATTTGCCCTCATGGAAACCAAGGTTCTCATTATACAACTCTTACGACGCTTTGTGTTCGAACCCTCCGCAAAAACAACCAAACACATTGAGTTCGCCAAAAATGGGACCATGCTCGAACCCAAAAAGGGATTTTGGATGAAATTGACACCGAGGAAGATGCAGTGAAGCAAGGATACGTGAAGAAGTCATTCGTTCATTGCATCAATCGTTTTACCGATCGTCGACAAAAAAAAAACTATCGAAAATCATCTTCGTAATTTCAGGCTTTTATGGATCATCGCAGAGTTCATCGACTTTGTCAAGTCCGGAAAGCATTAATGAAAAAAACAGTGATACAATTACTGTATAATTTTGTACAATTGTATTGGCAACCGTAATTACTAGGGAATTTTATAAAATTATATAAGCAATAATATTCCTCTGTAATTTTGTTATAATGTTGGTACGATGCGATATTACCACATTTCGGAAATTCTAGATCAAAAACTCATGAGATCAGTTAGACACGTATAATATGTGTCTACGTAGATAAGATGTGTGTATATTTTTCAATAGCTCAAAGGGACATCGTAACGAATGAATAAAAAAAAATTACGTACTCAACTACCATCGTTATCATCGTATTTCAACGATAAAAGAATCCCATTCTACCGATCCGTATTCAGAAAAATGGACGCATCAAAACAACGAAGATGTTTCCCTCTTTGCTTATTTTTCTCCGTTTGAAGCGAGTTCCAATGTCCTTGCAGATAGGTAGCACCAAACTGACGGCATCTTGATAAAATGTCAAGTGCGTTGACGCGATGTGTCTACATCTACGGAGCGACAATTGGACGATAGTGAAGAGGGGTGGAGAAGCCATTATTCATTGCGTCATTCGCTGATTCTCCGGCAGCGCAGCTATGAATGACTCGACAACGAACGTGCGCAGTAAACTCCAATCGCCACCAATGAATTTATCAGTGTATTCTTGACGTAAGCCGTGAAGAGTAGTAGAAACGAGTGCACAAGAGAGATAAAAATCCTGACGGTTCTACCGAACTTGTTTATTCATTGTCCGGAGGTTGCAGCGGGATAAACCGATTACCGTGCATATCCGGGTAATTAGCTTCCATGCGGGAAGCTTGGTTATCACGAGCTTATCATAGAATTGCAGTGGAAGGAACGACGATAATTGATAGAATTTTCGGTGTTGATCAATCGACAGTGTTCGTCACTGTTATTGGGTGACAGGAAGTTCGAAAAACTTGTATCGGCCAACAGAAAGAATCATGGATTCCTCGTTAGTGATCTGGTGGACCTTGCTCGTAGGATTTCTCGGTGTCCTAGCATTGGTGATGCGTGACATTACCTATTGGCGTTCGAAGGGAATTCCCTATGTGAAAAGTATACCATTAATTGGATTGTTCTTTCCTGTGGTGGCGGGCAAAAAATCGTTCCCCGATGCGATCATGGATTCGTATAAAATGTGTCCAGGCGCGAAATATTACGGCTGCATGGAATTGGGAAAGCCGCATTTGATCGTCAAGGATCCGGAGATCGTGAAAGAAATCGGTATCAAGAGTTTCGATCACTTTCCGAATCACCGAAGCTTCGCTTCCGAGGAATTTGACCCGCTGATGGCGAAGAATATATTCATTTTGAAGGACGACCGTTGGCGAGAAATGAGGACGGTCCTGACTCCCGCGTTCACGGCTAACAAGATGAAATATATGTTTCAATTGGTTTCGCAATGCGCCTCGGACTTTGTTCAATATTTGATCGAACATTCGGAATTGACGAAGGATATGGATCTCAAGGATGTTTACACGAGATACACGAATGACGTTATATCTACAACCGCTTTCGGCATAAGCGTTAATTCTTTGAAAGATCGGAATAACGAATTTTACGTGAATGGCAAAATAGCAACCAGTTTCGAAGGCCTTTCAAACATAGTCAAGTTCATTTTGTCCAGATTTTTTCCTACCATCATGCGACTCCTAGGGTTTTCTTTTTTCCCGAGGAAAACTAATGTATTCTTCCGGAGGCTGATCGAAGATACGGTGAAGACCCGTGACACAAAAGGCATCGTGCGGCCCGATATGATACATTTGTTGATGCAGGCGAGGGACAATGATAATGGCGTCAAAGTGACCACCGAGGATATAACGGCTCAAGCACTCATCTTTTTCTTCGCTGGTTTTGACACATCCGCTCGATTAATGTGTTTCGTGTCGCATATTCTGTCATACGAGCCCAAAATTCAGGCTCGATTGCGAGATGAGATCGACGCAATTTTGGACGAGGAGCGAGGAAATATATCTTACGAATCGATTACGCGAATGAAGTACTTGGACATGGTACTGTCGGAAACCCTCCGACTCTATCCACCGCAAGTTTTCTCTGATCGAGTTTGCAAGCGATCCTACGATCTTCCACCTCCAACGGACAACGCAAAACCATTTACCGTTCCTCCGGACATGCCTGTTATCATTCCGGTTTTCGGCCTGCATCGCGATCCAAACTATTTTCCTGACCCTTTGAAATTCGATCCGGAGCGTTTCAGCGAGGAAAGGAAGAACGACATAAAACCCTGCACGTACATACCTTTTGGCTTCGGGCCGAGAAAGTGCATAGGCGACAGATTTGCACTAATGGAAACCAAGATTCTCATCGTACGACTCATGCAACGTTTTACATTCGAGCCGTCGGAACGAACAACGAAACATATCGAATTTCGCAAGGACGGATCCATGGGCATCCCTCAAAAAGGCTTTTGGATGAAACTCGTACCCAGGGAGGTACAGTCGATCAACGATGAGTCAAGAAAATCGTCGTAATTCCATTTTTGTCGGTGTTTGTTCCAGGATGAATCATTTCCCAATTATCAAGTGTATTTTGCTATAACGATATCGTTTTCTTGTGATAATGTGATTTTTCTCATGATAATAAAATGTCTATCATATAAAAGATATCAAGACAGGAAAGGAAAATTAAATCCATCTTCTTTCTTTGAAACCTGCGAACCTTGTAATCACTTTTTAATTTTTCAAAAACAAAATTTCGTTTTACAAGCTGATAATATTTGAGCTTCTGTTAGGCGTTTCAAATCACCGTGACATTTTAGGAAAAACAAAATATTCAGTGAATACAGGTCTTGAAATCGATATGCCGTGGACATAGTCGGTACGTTAATACACGTGTACTCACTCGTACACGTTGGCTCATACTGGTCTAGTTCGATACTCCGAACGACAAATTAAACTTTCTTTTTACACGTTTTTGTGTGTGTTTACCTCCTCCTAGAAACGAGTGTCAAAAACACTGCTCGGCAGTATTACGTAAGCGTTCAGAGTGAGTAGAAAATTGTTGAACTGATAATGAGTCGACGTAAAAAAGAGTGACATAAAAGGAAGTTTGTTTCGACAGTGTGAGTTTAATGAAAAAAGCCTTCACAGCTCTGAAGAGTAAATATTGACTTTGCAACGTTGAAGTATTCACGGTGTGGTTTGTTCAACGAAAAAGCATAGAGAGCTTGTACTCGTTAGCGAAGCTTTAAGATTTAATCGACAAAGTAAACGATTTTTTGAAAAGCAGAGAAATTTCCATCTGCATACTTGTATTACTTCGATAGTATCTTTTCGAAGGTTTAATTCACGATAATTCAACGAATAATAAAAATTATTGAAATAATTGAAATAAAAATATTAAAAATAAAAATAACTAAATAATTTAAATTCAAATCATTAAAAAAAAAACCTAATGCCCGAGGACCTGAAGAACGTTGAGAAAATGAACATAATCGTTCAAAGCACACGAATATGTCCAAAACACAAAAGAACACAAAAATGCAAACGGAAACCAAAGAACAGAGATTCTACGCAGTGAAACGCCAGGCAAGCAATTATCTTGAGTACACTCGTCTTTGCGAGCAAAATACGTCACGAGTTATGATCAACGTATTCCCACCCAAAGGAGGAATTCTCGTGACGATGCCATCGGGTCGAAGCACCGTGCTCAGAAAATAAATCACTCGGTGATATTTAACGCAATCTTGAAATTGGAATTGTTTTTATTAATTAAGATAACGACAGATATCTATAAAAAAACAATTATTATTATTATAAGGGGAACGTTATTTTGGAGGTTCGAATTTTTGAATCTCTGACTATATTTTCAGAGCGCAAACAAAAATGTGCGTAGAGTTCAAAGAGGCTCGGCTGTTTTTAAAATGTATCACGGTGCGATGGAAATAGCTAGGGTAAAATGCATGAGTATTTCCATTATTTTTACCATATTTTGCATACGCGTGAAAATATATTTTAAAAAAAGTCTCATGCATAAAAGTCTGTGACTTCCATCAGATTCACACGGTATCTCATGTGTAAAACGCTTTGATACGCGAAATCGAATAAAGAAGATATGTATAGAAAAAAATATATGGCAATAAATTCCTCAATTTTAAAATGTTGAAAGCGTCGTTAAAAACGTGAGATCCGACTAAAGGAAATATTACCGAGTAAATTTTATGTATTAAGAAATAAAAAATCTCGAATTTATAACGTCCAGAATAATTGACCAATAAATCATTAAGAACAGGGAAACAAAGATTCGAAAAGATGTTGATTTTTTCAAATTTTTTTACTAAATAAAAGAAATAATTTTTTTACAAATCTTCGATTGCATATTTGAATACCAGAGAATAATTAGCATGTCTGAGAATAATTAGCTTATTCATCAATTCAACGTCACGATTTTGCTATTCAATTAAAAAAAAACAATTTTATTTAGTTAACGACGCGGCAGAGAGATTGAGTATTATATTGCATTCAACCGATGACTGGCCATCACAGCAGATTAACTCTGAATGTAGATCAATAACACTACATAGAGCAAATTATCAGCGAATATCAGATAGTATATCCAATCGTGGAAATGCATAGATTGTTCCAGTCATTTCCATATTCAATATTATGCAACCTGCTATATTAGATGTCACTTGAGCGTGTGTATATTATCGTGAAATAGATAGACTTTTTTAATGCCTTTTTTCCCACAGTCGTTTTATTGTAAAAAAAAAACTGGATGCTTTTTTACGTTTCCAGTCACGAATCAACTTTGTACCCAGAGCGAGAGATGTATGATATAATATGTGAGCGACTAGTTGTCACAGAGGTGGGAGGGGGGGAGCCTCACCATCCGAGTGATCCAACTAGCATAATTTTTTGCCAAGCGCGTAGTACAAGCAACTACGCAGCTTGCGCAGTATATCGCGTGCAATCGCCAACTCGAGAACTCGACGGTAATAAAATTCTCGAAGACTCAAAAGTAAACGTTTTCGAAGCAACGGCGCACCCACTGTACTCGAGATATCAGCTGCGAAGAAGATCGGAGAGCAAAGTGCCGCGGATACGAACGCTGATAACGGATAATTGAAGCGATTGCAAGCTGACTCAGGCATGTATCCGATCCATGCTTGAACACATCTGGTGTGCGAAAGTTATCAGGATGATCGTGCCCTTCGTTTATCCGATTGAAACGTCAGGCCGGATAGAAAATTCTCAAGGTTTTCTATCGTCAATGGTAACTTAACAAAAAACGATTAAAAGTGGATTGGAGGCTTCTGAAAGTACAGTGTTAGAAACCCAACCAAACCCAAACAAGAGTTTCCAATTTGACAGTCAATATTCTTCAGACAGAGTTGGAGTGAATTGAAGAAGTGCAGCGGTTCCTGCTAACTCATGAACTGTGTTACAAAGACGCGTTGAGTGACAAAATCCACAATGATTTTCTGGTTGATCTTGTCGGCTCTGGTACTCGGATTTCTCGGTGTACTGGTGTTCTCGATTTATCAAATGATTTACTGGCGCTCGAGAGGTGTTCCGTCAATATTTTCGATTCCCGTGCTCGGTCTTTTGGGCCCGGTACTGCTGCGCAGACAATCAATTCCGGAAATGATAATGAGCACGTACAACGCTTGTCCAAAAGCAAAATATTTCGGTTGCGTGGATTTCAGGGGTTCCCTTTTGATCATCAGAGACCCGGAGATCGTCAAGGAAATTTGCGTCAAGAATTTCGCCCACTTTCAAAATCATCGGGAATTCGTCGATCCTGAATTCGATCCGATATTAGCGAAGAATTTGTTTTCGTTGAAGGACGATCGATGGCGGGAAATGAGGACGACTCTGAGTCCATCATTCACGGCCAACAAAATGAAATATATGTTTCAATTGGTGTCGAAATGTTCGGAGGATTTTGTCGAATATCTGAACGAACAGTGCACGGGTAAAACGGAAGAAACGGATCTCCGAGAGGTATACACGAGATACACGAATGACGTAATAGCTACAACCGCGTTTGGGATAAGCGTTGATTCTTTGAAAGATCCTAACAACGATTTTTACACGAACGGGAAGGGCGTGAGTAATCTCGAAGGCATTAGTAAAATCGCCAAAATAATAACGGCCTCGATATTTCCAAAATTAATGAAATTCCTCGGATTCACCTTTCTCTCGAACAAGTCCGATCGATTCTTCAAGAGTCTCATTTACAATACGATCAAGGAACGCGAGGAGAAAGGCATCGTACGACCAGACATGATTCATCTTCTGATGCAAGCCAGAGACATTGATAACGGTGCCAAAATGACCGACGAAGACCTGATAGCCCAAGCTTTCATCTTCTTCCTCGCGGGATTCGAAACTTCCTCCCGTCTCATGTGCTTCGTTTCACACGTTCTCTCTCATCATCCGGAGATTCAGGATCGATTGAGGGAAGAGGTCGACGCGATTTGGGAACAGGATCAAGGAAACATTAATTACGAAACGTTGGGTCGTATGAGATACATGGATATGGTCATTTCGGAAACTCTTCGACTCTATCCACCGACACCCTTCATAGATCGCGTATGCGGAATACCGTATCAACTCCCACCTGCCACCGAAGACTCGAAACCCTTCACCGTCGAACTCGACCAGAGTATTTGGATTCCCACCTACGCTTTTCATCGCGATCCCAAATACTTTCCGGAACCCGATCGATTCGATCCGGAACGTTTCAGCGAACTCAATAAAAGTAACATTGACCCCTACGCGTACATGCCTTTCGGCGTGGGACCCAGAAAGTGCATCGGCTTCAGATTCGTACTCATGGAAACAAAAATTCTCATCGCTCGTCTTCTACGCAATTTTATGTTGATACCCTCCGAAAAAACGACAAAAGTCGTCACTTTCTCCAAAGATGGATATCTCATGAAACCTGAAAAGGGATTCTGGCTAACGTTCGAACCAAGAAAAAGACCTTAAATTTACGAAGCTTCCAAATTTACTTCGAACGTTAACATTTTTTCTTAAAAATTAATATTTTAATTGGCTACATTTTTTTTTTTGTATCACCCAACACTCAATAATAATAACATTTGAACTGGGAAGTACACGAAACCAGTAGGTGTATAAACGTCATGTACATAGGTCGATAGGTACTCTCAAAAGCAAATTGATGTTTTTTTTTACCTTCGTTTTTATGTTCTCTTTTCTCTGGGTACGCGTGTCGCGAATACTGCTCGGAGGGATCGCGTAGGCGTCCGCTCTGTGCCAAATTGTTGAATCGCTGAGGGGCCCAGCGAATTGAACGAGAAAAACGAGGGAAAACTTTTGAGAACGAGCGAGTTTCATTAACAAAAAAAACGCTTCGTCATTCAACAGCTGCGTGTAGTTCTAATCATAGGATAAACTCGAAACTACCAGAAGAGTCTTGAGGAAAAAAACGTTCAGCCGGCTTATCCGGAAGCCCTATCAATTTGAAGCCCGAGCTTTAAATTGAAACGAAGAGGCGGTCCTGGTTATTCAAAGAAAAAAAAATCGTACGTAAAGTATTTTTCGGTTCCGTGTGCCATCCTTTATCGCCATTGAAATAAATTCATTGGTTTTGAGAAAGTGCTATTCGAATAATCCAAATATTGCGGGATTAATTGCTGCGAATACGAGAACGAAAACAAAAGTTTACCTTTAGATGAGAATTCAATGCTATCGGAATCGATGTAATTTCAATGTTTCAAACCGCTGTATCCTCGATACGAAAGCATTGCAACGTTGGTGTGAAAAAAAATAGACGTTTCCGTCAACAATCGTATCGTTACCTCGTGTTTCAATTAACGACGCGATTCTATGAATTTATCTTCGATTTTTAAAAAAGTGCATACATAGAATTTGATGAGATTGCGACCACACGCGATCACTCGATACATCCAATTAAAACTTGATGCGTAAATGGAAGTATCGTCGAATCGTTAGCATTCGTTAAAGAATAAACATATCGAAACTTTTTATTTCTCTTATTTTTCTACACTCTTGTTACCAACGGGTTCAAATATTTCTGACTTTAAATAAATAACGTTTTCCCATTCAGGTTAATTATTCGACATTTAATTTAATTCAATACAGAGACATATTTTGTTTAATTCGATTGAAAAATAAATGTCGATCGAAACAATTAAAAAATGAATTCTGATAAATTTAATCATTTTCTCATTTTCAGATTTTGACCTAACTTTTTGCCAGACGATCCAGTAATACCTCAAGGGTGAATTCTACCATATTTTTCACATATACGAAGCTTATTGTACAAATACAATACGCGTATATACAATAAGTGTAGCTTGTTATTAATCTGCAAATGAAGATAAAAATAGCTCGGACCTCGAGTCGAGCATATAACGAGGCTGATCCTGAAGAGCGTGGATGAGAAGATACGCGGTAAAAGGAAGGGGTGAAATAGGTTGGGTATAAGCCGCGAAGGGACTTTTACTCTCCTGGCTTATAAAGGCCAGTTGAGGGCCATGGGGACGAAACGTGGAGGAGATGAGGTCGAGAATTACTTATACTTGTTGCGTTGACTCATTACTCCTTCTCTGCCTGATAGATTTTCCCGTCAGGTTTGCCCCCCTCCAGAAATACGTAGAATGCTTGTACACCGTCCAACCAAATTTTGTAATTATTCTCCAGCAGCGTAGAAAATTGAAAAGAAAAATTAATCTGGTGGCAAACCGCGCATTAAAATTGATTTTCATAGACCTCAATAACGCGCATAATTTTGATATTGCGTGCAAATATTTTCACTAAATTTATATGCAATAAATATTTTATAAATAGTATTTTTTTAAATATCACTTTAATCATTTCCAAATAATTGCAGTTGAAAGCTTGTTTAATCGCTAATAGTTGAAGCGCAATTAAATTATTTATTTGTTAAATAACACTTCAATATTATAAACCCGTATTAACAATCGACCGACCACGCATAATTTTGATACGATGTATCGTGAAAATTCCAATGATCCGAGCAACTCGAATTCCCCTGACTCTTCGATACTCCTCCAACCAACGACGAGACCAATTTCGACGTACTCCTATGCAAAATATTTATAGATGCGATAAAAAAATCTGAAAATATATATTCACGTTTGCATGAATGCGTATGCGAGAATATTTTCCTCCGCATTGTTTTGACCTATATCATTCCACGGGACGCAGAGATGCAGCATCCAATAACTTTATAATTGCAATACCATATCAGTATGAAATTCGTTCCTCAATAAAGAATAGAGGGACTTTTTACAAAAATCTGACGTTTTGTTAAAGTTAAATCCGAACTGTGAAACTGAATAATTTTCAAAAAAAATTACCGAACGCTTAAACGCTTACTGAATCGTGATATTGTAATAGTCGTTAATTAACGATAATTGCTACACAAAATGATCTGTAATCGCTCTTTCTACATCGTCGTGGCTCTTGTCGAAAAATACATGAATACTAGTGAACAGGGTAGTCAACATCGAGCGGGCCGTTTCGCCCACGCGTAATTCGTTGAATAAAAGATGAGAAAGTTCGGTTGATATTGGGTACATACCTGGCCTGATTTAAGATAAAAAGGGGGTAGACCACAAACTTTTGGATTTCGTATTCTGCGGTCAGGCCGGAATCGGTAAAAAAAGACGAGCATTGAAAATTTGGTTACATAATAAATCATATATGTATCTGATTTATCATGTAACAAAATTTACAGGCTCGCTCAAAAGTATTAGGCAACCTGTAAGTTTTCTATCCGAATATTTCGATAGAAAAAAAAGTCGTACATTAATTTACGAAATGGATACATCCAGCTTCGTTTTGCTTTTCTATTTGTATCTATGCGATTTTTTCAAAAAATGTCGAGAAAAATATTCTAGAACGGTTTTTCGCATTTTCCCAGCCTAATTTTGCACTTTCGGGAAAATTTCGGGCATATTCGTAATCAGCGGAAAATTTTCGATTAAATAGAGCCTTTTTAAAGTGTAAAAACGGAAAAAAAATTTTTTCGTCTTCTCTGGCCACTTTTCCAGAATCTCAGAAATCACGATATTTCAAAAGGTCGTAGAGTAGGCTTCTTCTATGCGATGGAG
>JAPYZJ010004454.1:0-13613 GCA_030522765.1 Ophioninae sp. B BG-2022a | reverse complement strand
GTAAACGTCATCAAGGCACTTGTGGCGCATATAGTTTAACAGATATAAGCACTGTGTCATCTTACCTGACTATGTCATCTTGAGCACAATTCCCCTATAATCATACCTTAATAAAAGGTATCTCAACAAAATCTAATCGAAGCATAACTCAATCTACCCCAACCCAAACAAACCCAATCAAATCGACATAAGCCAAATAACTCAATCCACTCTCCAGCTAGATCCGACACAATCTCTTCACCATTAAGTTTTCTGGAAATTTGTTTTCAAAACCCCCCGAGCTGAAAGATAATTTAATGGCTGAAGACGTTCCCGGCTCAGACCATCCGGATTATGAAGCTTTCCGTTCAACGTATACGAGATTTTGTTTCGGATACTTGTATCGCTCTGCCTCCCAAAATCTCTGGTAACTGACGAAACTCCGGCGAACACGAGCATGCACACATTGCAACAACCGCTTGTATATTAGGGTGGCAAAACCGCGACTCAAGCAGCGCCGAGGAAGGAACAGAGACCTTCTATATACTTTAGCCTGTCAGTCGGCGGTGTTGGTTACCCCGGGTGAGAGCATGCATCTATGGACCGGCCGCATTTTCGCCTCGCTCTATGCACGCGTACACACTTGGCCACATTCTTGTACACGTACATATGGACGGTCTTCGCAAGGGCAAAGTAAACCTAACTCGAGTTGCGTGCATAATTAAACGTCAGAGTTGGAACGTTGAGGTATAACCCCTTTCCGGGCGATACATAGATTCTGCGTCTTTACGTGTATGTACTCGCTATGTACACACGTGCATCGCGAACTAGAGAGTTCTCCTGGAGCTCCTTCACTTTCTTCCCTCTCTGTCTCCTTGTCGACTCGCTGGAAAATTTTCCCCTTGATATTGCAAAACCACCCCCTTTGGACCCCTCAGAGCCACCGATTTGCACTGCAAACCGTAAACGGATACGACAAGCGCGAGCGTATAAAAGAAACGATTTACGGGGAATCAGAAAAATCCATTGCCCTAAACGCTTCAACCTTAGAGGATCGTATCGGCGTGGATAAAATTGGAGGCTTCGAAACCCGAATGGAAATTCGTAACTGGGGATTCGAAGTAAACGTTGATTCGCGAATTCTCACAAATTGAATCTCGATTCCAGCGATTGATATAACTGTGCAATGGAAAATTTGTGAATGATCATCTCTTGATCTTGAGATAAAGTTAGCTAAGAATAGAACATGGAACTGACAGTTTTTTTGTCGATTTGACGAATGTTTATCTGCTACATGAAAGTCTCACTTTTAATCATCCCCAGATTCGTACGATGACAGAAAAATATGTATCTGCAGCCCAAAATGTTTTCTACATTTATTTGCGGATTTTTATGAAATTACTTTATTTTATATTGACAGTGACAGTTTAGGAATAATGGCATCGACAACGATTACGACCCTTCGATACAAACGATCACCCATCCGAGTATAAGCACGGGCCACTATTTTGAAAAAAGTTGTCGAATAAAATATGCATCAATATTCGTCTTTTTTTAACCGTTTTAATAAATAGAAAAGACAGCATACTGGGATTTTGTTTCTCGTATTTTTTATTTCGCTCCTTGAATCCGAGAATAAATGATATTTTGTGAACAGCGGTTCGATACGGCCGCGTGCCGAAACGTTCGAGGGAACGAGGCCCCGAGGACAACGTTGCGTCGACAACGACCACCGTCGGCAGTGGAGTCCAACAACTCGCCTCACCGATAAACAACAATAACACCAGCACGAACAACAATAACGTCAGCAACAACAACAACAACAATAGCAATGCGAATAATAATAACAACAACATCCAGGGACAAAACGTGATACCCAGAGTTCCACCGGCTGCCGTTGTCGAAGCCGATCAGTCCGACGCCGATGGCAAACAATTGGCCGTTTACGATGTCATTCTTCAAGTTTCACAGGCCCATCATGCTCATTGCGGGTTCACGGAAGAATCGACGCGGGGCATCGTCCGCAAGCCCATGATAATACCCGTGAGTTCTTTTTTCATCGATCGTTACTCCAATTCCAACTGTTCGTTTGTAATACAGCTCGCGAAAAATACGTTTATCTTCAAAATTACAAATAATTCTGTGATCAATTGAAACACTTCAAGCGTAGAAAAAAAAACAGTAAGGCATTCTAAAATGTGCTAAAATTTTTCTGGAAAAGTCACTTTTCAATGTTTTTTTAAATAAATGTTAATCTACAATATTTTTTAGGAAAATCACTTTGTTTTAGAAATGCCTTTAACATTTAACATTGAATATTTTTTAGAAAAGTCTTCTTTAACCTTTTTCTTTTAGAAAAGTCACTTTTGAAATTGTATACTGTTAGAAGCCACGAGAATACCCTCTTTTAAGACTTATATTTCGAAAAAGAAGAATTCGTAAAACAAAAACGAAGAATCCCTAAGAAAGAATGAAAAATCTTCAAAGATAACCAAAACACTGAATCCCGAATCCTTCGTTGCGTACAAAAAAAGTGCCTCCTTCGATCATCAATCTCACGATCTTTTTGGGTGCAACAGCCTGCGAGTCCCGAGGACCCGGAAGCGGCCTCGTCGACCGCCGAGACGGTCGAGTCGCAAAGAATTTGGCTGTGGCAACAATTCGCGACGAGAGTCACACCATCGGTTCAGAGGGTCGTCGAATTCGCGAAAAGGGTGCCAGGCTTCTGCGATCTCACGCAGGACGATCAGCTGATACTAATAAAGGTTGGCTTTTTCGAGGTATGGCTGACGCACATCGCGAAAATGACGACCGACAGTTCGATGACCTTCGAGGATGGGACTTACATAACAAGACAGCAGATCGAACTCATGTACGAGGTGAGAACAAGTTTACTCCAACTTCTGAACTTTACGAGCTATTTATTTATCAATATTTGCTTATCAAATAAAAATTGATGAACGAATCATTTATTTATCAAATTTATAAAAAAAAAAACGAATATATTCTAAACATCAGTACAGCGCATATAAAAGAGCTCATCGATACTCGAATTTCGTCGTATTTTAATGAAGGAAGTGGTTCCAGTGACAAATTAGTAATTTTATCAAATGCGAAAAAAATGGAATATGATTTTACCCGTGTAGAAATGATTTCGTCAGATATCAGGTTCCCGTTGTGCTTCCATTCAGGAATAGATTCGCAATGTAACGAGTCTGAGGTTACAGCCTGATCCTTTCTGAGAACCTTATCAGAAACGGGCCGGAGACGAGTGGTACATGACTGGGAACGTTGTATAATGAAATGAACAAGAACAAACGAGGAAATAAAAATGTCGGTTTTCAGTGTTTTTGGAATTGTCGAAGGGATAATATGGGGAGTGTATTCAATTTATTATATCGACAACATGCTCCATTATCGCCTATATTATAACAGCACAACATTTTCGTCGTTATCAAAATTCATTATTTAGGATAGGATTGTCGAGCGTCAATTATTGCCAAGGAGACAATATGATGATAAAACTGTGCATACGATTAGATGAAATTTAATGATATTATTACATTCAATTAATAATATCTTTAATAACGCAAAAAGTATTATTTAAAAGAAAAATAGAGATTGAATATTCAGGAAATGTCAATGTCTTGTCCAGAAAAAGATTTGGTAATATTCCTGGTCTATTCCACGTAAGTTTCCGGTTTTGTTGATCGGACGAGGCAAGCCAGGTCTAGCCAATACGTAAACTCGAGAATGGTCGGTCCCATTTCTGCACGGATAAACGCGATGCATTATTAGCATCGATTTGGGGACGGGCCGAAGGAATTTTTCAGAAACGCCGAAAAGTACCGTTAAAACAATTCCAATTTGTCCAATCGTGTGATAGAACAATTGTTTGCCTATCAAGCCGGATTTCGTGAGCGGACTGATGCAGTTCACGGGTGCCCTCAATGCTCATCAACTTTCGGACGCCGAGCTCGGATTGTTTTCCGGCGCTGTTCTACTGAGCGAAAGACCGGGCTTGAACGACGTCAAGGCCGTCCAGAGACTTCAGGATCGCTTACTCGAAGCACTTCGGATCCAAGCTAGCAGGGGTCTCACTTCGGTCCCTGGTGATCCCAATTCCCCGGGAATCTCTCCGGGAGTCGTCGGGGTTGCTCAGAGGATACCGGAATTGCGGGCGCTCGGTACGAGGCACGCGAATCTCCTCGAATGGTTCCGACGAAACTGGACGAAACTCAAACTCCCGCCTCTCTTCGCCGAGATATTTGACATTCCCAAGTGCGAGGAGGATCTGCAGTAAACGGGTAAAATTTTTTTCGTTTTAATCATTTTTTTTCGTTTTTAAAGCCTGTTTGACAAGAACGCGTACGACGAAACTCGAAAACTATAGCAGATAAGACGTTGTCAAAAAAATCACGTCTAAAGAATAATACAAACCGTGACGCTTTACAAGGATTATTAACTTGGAATCGTCCCGATCGCGATCCAAACGTTTCTTTCGCCAACGTGGACGAAGAGCAGCGAAACCAACCCGTCGTTCACAATATCTTTCTTTAATGACCAATACAAATAGTTTCATGCCAGAATTCACTCTCTAAAGCCTCACGAATTTCATCTAAGTCTCTAATCGATCAGTTTTTTCCGCATTTCGAAAAGAATCTGGTTTTAGAAATGGGAAACCTGTGGAAAGGCACTTTCAACGCCTTACTTGATATGCTTTCGCAATCTTCAACAGAACATCTAATACTTTTCCGATTATTGTAACATGGAGAAAACTTAGTGAATTCAAGTTTCATCGATATTTGGGTTTTTAATTGAAAGTGAATACTATTATCTCGTAACTACGTATTATTTTTACCGACCGCATTGTCCTAAGCATAATTTGATTTTTCGTCGCCAGATGTCATATCGCCATTTCGCAAATTGAAATAAAAAGCATTTTGGTAGAAGGCTCTTGCTACTTGCTCGCGTTGGAACGCACTCTTCAATGTATTCCACAAAAATAATGTAACCGTACACGCTTCTGTCAAACAGACTATAAATGAAAAACAAAAGAAAATGGAACTACATTACTCGCGCAAATTGAATAAAACGAACTGAATAAAATACGTATTTACTATCCCATTTACGGATGTGTGATTTTAAAGATTTTTCTTCTGCTTCAGAATATCGTCGAATCCGTGAAAAATGAAAACTGAAAGCGAAGGCAAGAAACGATCATTCGGAAGTTGCTCGAAGGGCAAACACATCGTGGCTGTTCGGATCGCGTTATCCTAGCGGTTATTGGAACGCGCGTGTACTCTCGCGCCCGCGGACGAATAACTTCCGTTCCCTGGCATATCAATGCGGATAAACGGGGAAAAAAAAACATAATCGAAATCGATATCGTCGACAATCGAGATGTGGCCTCGCGTGCAACGCGATAAACGAGAAAAATGCATTATACCGTCACCGGAGATTCGACGTTTATTTTTCGTTTTTTTTTTTTTTTTTATTTCCCTCCGTTCCCATCCTCGAGTACCGATTGTTCGTCCCTTTCCATTTGCCGAGCGCGCCCGGTTCGACAAATTCACATCTCCTCTGACACTCCGACTCGCGCGTGCTCGCGTTGCGAAAGAGCTTCGGGCTTTCAGCGCGACGGTTATTTATCTGAAACGTATCAACGACCGACAATCACGAGCGAAATGTTGTCGCAACAAAGAGAATGAAGGTCGACGAAAACAAAAAAGAAAAAAAAACAAACAAAAAAAAAAAAGGACGAAACAGACGAAACGATCGATGATCCTTGTTTTTCTCTCCGTTGGAGCTTTTTGTTTTTTTCCTGAATGAGCGAAATCGCCATCAGCAATATCGCGTACTTTATTGCTCTATTGTTAACGACGAATGAAATAAAAGTCTAATCGTGTGGGTAGGAATTGAGATAAGAAGAGGCGAGATAGAACCATTGGGAGAAGTTGAAGAAAACAAAAAAAAAAAAGGTAGACGCAAGGTAAAACCTGTGAAAAAGAAAAAAAATGAGGAAAGAATAGCGTGCAAGATGAAGAATCCTAAGAGCTGCGCGAAAGAAATATTTCGAGGAGGGTATTAAAAATCGCTAGCTCCGTGCGATCGCGATTATCCTTTAACGATCGCATATCACACGAAGCACAATATCAACGTCGCAAAAGCTCAAAGTGAGCTCGCCCACCTCCAAATTTAGTCGAACACACACACACATACACACACACACACATATACACTTATACACACGTATACACTCAACAGTGTCAAAACTGTCCTACTCGAAGTTCTAAAATAAATTTAGGGCTTATGTAAATGTGAAAGCGTGGGAGGATGAGCGAACGAGAAGGAGAGAAAGAGAGAGAGAGAAAAAAAGGAAACGCGAGAGGGAGAGAGAGTGGCAGAGACAAACATATAAAGTTAACTCAATGCGAGGAGCAGCAATAAATAATGAATATTTATTGCTCAGTCTTCAAGAAGAGTTCGGTACCTACCACCAATCCTATTAGCGAGAAAGAAAAACAAACAAATATCGATTCTTCGTTATACACACGTGGAGACTTGGAGGACGTCTAGATTTCGATCAGACACGCGTGAACGAAAATAAAAAAACGTAAAGAAAACAGAAAACGTATAAAACAGAGATCGAGACAAAACGTCTCGCCAGGACTAAAAGTAATAAAAAGTAAAGACAAAAAAAAATCCGTAACATATTATGAACAAAAAAATCCTTCTTATAGCGTATCTCCTTAGGTGCATGCGCTGCGAGTCTCAATCTATGCAATCTATTTTTATTACTCGACGTAGAATAGTTGAATTATCTTAGAAAAACTGCCGATGTGCACGTATAGGATTTTTCGCGGGTTCTCGATACACGAAATGTAATAACAGGGGAAGGAAGATGAACGACACGATTAACCCGAGACGAGCCCCGAATTGAGTCGCGAGCTTTGGCGATAATCAACGATCTACTTGATCCGAAATTATTAGAAAATTCAAACATATCCACGCAAAGAATCCAACATATCGGATAACGCGTTGCGTCGAGATGAAAAATTATTACTGTCTATTTTTTTCTTAATTTTTATCCCGCTGATTAAAGTACACGATACCTTTTTCCATAGTTCAGTCCTACGTACGAGTACTTCTGTTCGAATTTCGTTTCACGTACTAAGCAAAGTTGTCGCGGTGATACGTACGATTATTATTTCACGAATTCGGCACTTTAATCTCGACTCTCCGGCGAAAATTCGTTCAGCATCGCGAACTCAATTTTGATCGAGAGACAGCACATTTCCTGGCAAATCCTGAATAACAAGCGGACACATCTCTTATAAACTCTCAACATTTTAATAAATATACGTTAATATAACAACAACAACAAAAAGAAAAAACTCTCTGACAATGACTAGAAAATAATGCCTATGTTATATATTATCCACGATGGAATTATTATTCGAGATTTAGAGAAATTAATGTTGCATAGTGTTGTACTTAATTAACGATAATTATATATATTATATATATATATATTTCGCAATATACGAAAGATCGATGAAGAAAAAAAAACTTTCAACTTTAAGCGCTCACATCAAGTTGTGAATAAACATATCATACCTAACTAATATATTGAACGAGAAAAAAAGGATATTACACTTTAATATAATATTAATATATAGATCAATATACCGAGAGAAAAAGAAAATGAAGAAGAAACTCGATTACGTGCATTAAATCAATCGGGCGTGGCTCCGAACTTCGCGTCGTGACTTTGAAACGAAGAAAATAGATTGGTAGAAAATCCTACGCTTTAGCAGATTTACGTTGCAAAACTTTCGAAGTAGTTGCGTACACGCGTATATGTATGGCTGTATCAGTGCTTATTTTTTAAATCATGTGTTTTTATCACAAATCGATTTATTTCGATCAAATCCAAAGCGCGATCCAAAACAAAAATGAGCTAATTTACTTAATACTGGTGGGAGAAAGATCACGGATTTAGTCGAAACTTCAGGAGAAAGTTGAGAGAAGATTTGAAAATTCAATTTTTCCGAAAGATTGATTTTTTTGTTAATGTTTCGTCGTATAAAAAATCGAGATGAGATTGAATAATTTGTTGGTGTTTTTTTAATTACTCCAATGTGATTCAAAAGTTACAGCAAGTTGTTTCGAACTTTTATAATAATTAAGTGAAAACTGCATAGTTTGAGATAAATTGCGTCGAATACTTGTATTAAAACAAATTATCGAACTGCTCTGCAGACAGTAATTTTTTGAAACCGCAAAAATTGGAAAAAATAAAGCATTGTCCAAAAATCCACAATGCGAATCTTTTTTTTGTTTATTGTTTTGAAAATGATCATATGCGTATACGCGTTTGGAATGACGATACAGCAATATCCGAAGAAAATTCGACGCCACGCACGATTTATATAAAAGATTCTAAACGTCAACGTCATTGAGGCACGTGTGACAAGTAATTCAAAATTTCTAGTCCTGATATGTTTTTTTTTTCTTTTTTCGCGGCGAGCTATTTAGAAGTCACATTATGCGCGTATTTGAAAGTGTTATTGGGAAGAAAATTGTTAAAACGGCCAAAATACTTCATTAGTAGTAACGAATGATAACCCGTTGGAGGCTCTGGGGGAAAATTGAATAAACGAAATAAACACAACTACGAGTCTCGGGAAAGCTCTTCTGAATAAAAAGTATATAAATGATCGAAACGAAGTCGTTCGACAAATTCGTCTTGTGAATTCTCGGGTTCGTTTGTATATATGACTTTTGCCTTGAGATTTCGGTCTTGGTGCTACAGCCACAGCTATCGGGAATTGTTTCATAATTTTATCAAGATCCATATAAACACACAAATATATTCATGTACTAGCATGAGTCGACAGAAGGAAAAATATCTGACGAAACTTCAAACCATATTTTTAAAGCCAAGAGAAATTCCCGCCTAAATTAAACTCTAACTAAAGAAACCGACAACTTCTTCCCATTCCATTGATTTTCAAAATTTATCGCCCCCCGACTTGCATAACTCGATAATCGATGAATATTTTTTAAATCCCCTCGAAACTTATCCAAGTTGAGCTTCATTTCGAAAATGCTGTTTTTCGATAATCCATAAATTCGTACATAAAACTCCAGCTTTATTCCGAAAAACTTTTTTTCGACTGAAATTAATATATTTTCCAAATACCTTCATTTTTTCTGTAAATATTGAAATTAAGATTGAAAAAAGCTTTATGAAGGCTGAAGAAACAGCTCACAGAACATTTCATCGAACGTGTGAAAGATTAACAATGTGTTGAGTCATTTGAGTTTAAACGCAAACGTTTAATTTCACGTATAAATCGTATGGGTAACAAAAATGTCAAACCTACCACATTTTCGTCGATTCAAAAGTGGTACAAATTTTTTCTCTTTTTCAAAATATCGTTTGAGGGGAATGAAGAACTATTTTTCTCGACCCATTCTAATATATAGATTATCCTTTTCCTCTGATAAATATTCTACTCATGTGCATACGTTTCACCTACTCACACACGATCTATCCTCTTCATTCATCAAAGACGCAATTGAGATTTAGGTATACAAAAAAGAAGAAGGGAAAGAAGCGTACGAGAGAGGTGTATAGGAAGGGGGCGATAGCCAAACAGGGGAGAATTGTTTTTAACGATAAAAAAGGAGGTATATATATGTATGCATATGCTATAGATACATATATGGACAATGGTGAAAAGAAGATAAAAAGAAAACTACAAACGACTGCTCTATACTGCTAAAGTACAAATGTTTCGTTTAATTAGTTTATAAACGAACTGTTCGTTAGTGTAATTAGAATTATTGAACATTTTTTCGTGTATGAATATATATACATTTATATTTATTTGTAAACGTTAACGGGTTCGCGTGATGGGAAAGAAGGAAACGCACTTGACACATTTCGGTTCCGATACATTGTGTGTGTAAGAGGCAAGAACGCTACAGTTGGGAAACGAGCTTGTATCGCACATCCGTTCATACCCGTGCGCATGTACAATTTAGCGAGCGAAGAATAAGCGAAACGAAATTTTACGATGATTTTTGCATTGATTTTCGTTCTCCCTTCCGGAATCGTAATTCTCGTGTACTTTTAATTCGTGTGCTATACCCGAGACAATTTTTAATTCCGGATTATCTTTTCGTATGCACTTGATGATATTCTGCCTGTGTATTGTTGTACTCGAAAGAACGATTTCAAGAGCTCGTAACGAAATTTGAGAACCGGTGGAATTTTCGTTTTTTTTTTTGTGAGCTTTTTTTCGTAAATAAAAAGAAAGGGATGGAGGAAAAGCTGGTAATTGCGGCGTACCAATGCGACAATCAATCGAACACGATGATGATGTAAACGAAAGACGCGCTAAAATTGTTTATTGATTGACTCTATATATTTAATAGACTACTCAACGGTGATGACGAATTAATAAGTATGATAAAAGAAGACAGAAAACACGGAACAGTTGCTTGAAAAAAAAAGAAACACTCACACAGGTACACACAAAAAAAGAAAATCGAGTCTGGATCGTGTTGTCTCTAACGACGTTGAAAGTTCGATTTAGGAATTTCTCTATTCTTACAGTCGTATATGCACTCTGATCGTCCGTTTTATTTTTCAAGCAGACTTCTGAAAGGAGAATGAAAATTAAAAAAAAAGGATCTTATGCATAATTCATCGAGTCTTGACGATTCTTCTGTAAAATCTGAATACATGATATACAAACATTGAATAATTTTAGGAGCGATATTTTAGAAAGAAAGACACATATCGAGCGATTTTATAAAATTTGTTGGCCCTTCTCGATATCAGCCTGTTTGTCGATTTTTTTTTTCTTTACATTAACTCGCCCACGATTCCGAGTGCAATACTTTTTTGTCGATGGAGCCTTAGCGTTATCGTTGCGTTGAACTCTATAAATCCGTCTGCGTACCTTCCATATTGGGTGTATAGACGTATAAGTATAAAACGAATAACGAACAAAAAAAAATAATTTAAAAAATAAATAAGAAATACGAAGATGAGACGTGTGAAAAAAGAAAACAGAAACAGGTCTCTTTGCATTAGCCTTTCCAATTGACTACGCTAAGGAAGAAAAAAAAAAAGTACTCTGCACAAACTCGTTTCTGGGATAAAGTATTAGGACTGTAAAATCGAATTATTTTCGCCATTTCGCGTGTATATATAAATATACACAGATTTATTATTATGGAAACGAATGGAAGAGATGTAAAGATTATCGAGTGATGTATATTCGTTGATCATTCATCGCGGCTCACACTTCCTTGCTCACGTAAACGTGTATTGTTCATGTATCGAAAGTATGTATAATTTTTATTCGTACCCGCGTGTTTCGGGGTTTAAGCCTCGCGTCTCATCGTCATTTTCTATGTTCATTCGTTCATTTTGAAACATTGCCATTCGCTTCGTAAGAATATAAACGAGTATGTGAAAGAATATACAAGAGAAAGCGAGGAAACAAATGAAAAAAATGGAAAATCATCGGGGAGCGTATAATTAATATTGTAAATCGAATGTACTTGGTGCCAATTAAAACTAATATTTAAAACTATGTATTTAGGATGAGAAAAAGACAACGGGGTAAACAAACAAACAAACAAAAAATAATAATGACGGGGATTGAAACGATTGCGAATTTATCTACGAGTTGTACATTATTAATGTTCGATCCTGCGGGTGATCTAAAAAAATCCGAGACGCGCAATTGTACTTAAAATATCGTTGCCTCCGAGAGGATTGTGTAGCACGGCAATAAGGCGAATAAGCAAAAAAAAAAAAAATGATGGTATAAAGAAAACTGAAATTGCGAGAAAGAAAAATGAAATACGTTTTCGTAGTAAGCGATCTCTTACACTTTTTATCAGGCCTCTCCTATCGTCCGTGCGCGGAAAATTTGTGTTTTCGTTTTTCTTTCCTTTTTATGTTTTGTACGCCTCGTTTGGCATAAATTCCGAAAACGCAATAACGCTGTGTAGAACTGTAAAAAGTATATCGATATATTTATCGGAATCGTCGCATATTTTTGTCTACGCCTCCGTCGAAAGTTTTACTTTTCACGACTATAATTACGTACGTTGCTGATAATAATGTAATATGTACGATGTCGCACGTGTCGAGGCCGATCTCGGATCGTCGAGCAATCAACGTTCCTTACCTTTTATTCCCGTAAAAGGAAAAAAAAAAAAACAATCGCGTATTTCATCGCGCTCGAAACTTTTGTATTTTATTATTTTCTTGCTCGTTTCGTTTCGTGTATTCTTTGCAGCTCAACGAGGAATTGAATAATGGACCGATTACCTCGGCCTCGATATCCGTCTTACATCGTTCAATCAATGCTGTAATAATTACATAGACGAATAGATCATCGATTTTACGAGATATTAGTTTTAAGCTCGCGAGGTCTTGCTACGATTAACGATACGCGATTGGCAGTAAAGTTGCGAGAGAAAGTGAGCCACGAAGCCGACTTTAAATTTAGCTACTTATATGTAAAACGCGTATACATCCCTCGTATACGCCAACACATACGCAGGTACACAAACACAGACTCGTACATATTCCCACATACAGACCTTTCTTTTTTGCTGATATAACGCGTCGAGATTATTTTCATTGTTATATGATTTTAGAAAAATAAGCTACTACGAATCCGTATATATATATACACACATACATACACACGCAAACATACACACACACACACACACACACACACACACACACACATATATATATATATATCATTAAGTTTATTACATTTAAATAATATATTATACGCTCATAAATCTGTTTTGGATTAAACCTATATCCTGCTCCCTACTCCTAGTCCCTTTTCTCAACATCACTCAGAACTTTCCTCGTGATCCTATATTTTCTCTCCCTCTAAATCCCTCCCCCTCCCCCAACGTGTATATCTCGTATTTCTCTCAAGAAATGGTGTTGTACTTTTTCATATAAAAGGCATAGCCGAAATAAATACTGGGGTTGGAAGACTTGACGAAATCGATTAAAGGCTTTTCTTCTTCGTCGTGTGAATCGTTTTTTGTCCCTACGTCCCCGCAATAGAATGGGAATAAAAATAGATTTTTTAAATGCTTGTAGATTGTGTTTGTTAGCTGTTGTAAGATTTATCTGATAAGTAGTTAGTTCAATTTTTTTTTTTTGGCAAATAGGAGCTATAAAATTGGTAATTGTTTTTGGACATCCTGAATTATTTTACAGGAATTGCAACTGTTGAAAGTACTGATCCGATGGTTCCGCCGTGGGGTATTAGGGGAATTGTGCTCAAGATGACATACTCAGGTAAGATGACACAGTGCTTATAGCTGTTAAATTATCTGCGTCACAAGTGGCTCGATGACGTTTACACGTCGGCTCACAGACGTCGACCAACACTCAAAACTTTAGTGACACCCCGTTTGCGTTGTTTGGATATGGTGAGCACTGTTTTCGTTTCGTCACTCAAAATTATTTTTCCATTGAAAGAGTTTCGGCCGATGAATTTTTATTAGGTACGTTTTTTGTTGTATTGCCTACTTTGTTATGAACTGTGATTAATATAGACTAT
>JAPYZJ010004453.1:0-18426 GCA_030522765.1 Ophioninae sp. B BG-2022a | reverse complement strand
TCGATGCGCCAGCCAGAGCACGGCTAAACGGTCACCGCACCAAGTATCAGCCTCTCTCGATGCTGCTTAACTTCAGTGATCGCCCGAGCCGCACTCCGATCGCCCAGCCACCAGCGTCGGTATGATGAATTAATAAATAAAAGCTTTCATAAGCTTCTTTTATTTTTCTATATGCAATGTTTGTGTCTTTGCATATACAAATATTGTATTAAAAACGTGGTTTACCTTGTTCAATTTTAAGCTTATTATCGAGGTTGAACCTGCGAAGTTCATTTTGAAGTTGGGTTCTTAAGCCCTATGTACTCAGCCATCCTTACGCTCGTACAAACTTACTTATTTTCGTTCCTTACTTTTACGTCAATGAGGAACCTTCAGTCAAATTTCAATCGAAATTTCGATTTTGGGGTCACAGTGATCGAACAAAAATAATACCTTTCTGTGAAAATCAATTTTATTTCAAATTAATTAGGCGTTCTGCACCGGCAAATAAAAATGTTCTAGAAAATAACACTTTTAACATACTTTCTTCCACAGAAAATTCATAACTGTTTCAATTATCAATATTCTTAAGTAATATTTTATTCAAAACGCTCTTCGTATATACACAAATAGATCACTAAATGATATTTCAACCAACTTGTTTATGGATTATAAAATTATTTTCTGCATTAATAGTGCTACCCCTTAATGTAGCTCCAGGAATCACAGTGGCATAATCGCAGAGCTCGAAAACTCTTTTTGATATCATGGATTCGGAAAATGAACAGTCCCGTATGGTCAAGAAACTGTTTTGCTTATCTCTTTTTTTTATCTGTACAACCGATCATTTTTCAGTGCATAAATATTAAATTAAATAAATGTGTAGTTAATACAAAATACACAGGAGATTTAATTATAAATCAGGACAAATAGAAAAAAGAATAAAAAACAACAAAGTGATTTTTGTTTCGATGAATATTTCAAGTTCAAGAAGTACTGTATCGAAAAGTAATTGCGCGCGAATTACTTCTTTGATTAATTGCTCGATAATTATTTTTCGACCAATAACTGCTGAACCATTGCCAATTACGGAACGATGAACGGTTCATTACGTTTTTGAATAATTACACAATTACGTTTTCGATCAATCGCAAGTTTCATTACGAGTAATTGCGATTCAACGGTGGATCAATTACTTTTCCAATCACTCTCCACATTGTTCGTAACTTCGACTACTTACCTCCGAAAAAAACAATTAAACGAAGAATTTTTTGTTCAGGTGTTACGAGAAGGAAAAAGGAAAACGCGAGTCGTATCGAGAAAGCGAATTTGCAGAGATGATGAATATCGCGTCATATAGTCGCGGCTCGTTAAAATGAAATCGACTCTTCGCTATTAACCTCGTCACCTCTATCTACTGCGATAAAGAGTAAAGAATATGGACTACGAGATATTCCGTTATAATTGCCAACGAGTCATTGATTCCATATTTGTATTCAACCCAAGGTAATGATGTGCGTGAAATTGAGATTTAATGCTTCGCGCGTCATCAATATCAAAACTCGTGCCTGCACCTGTGCACACACACATGAGTACACAGGTAAAGCATTTTGCAACGAGACGAGCGTCAGCATTAAATCACTCCAGCGTGAAACAGTGACGTCCGATTCTTCATCGAATATTTATTGTCTCTCGCGTCATTGAGGGATTTCCCTTCTACGCGTTTACAAAAAAGTGATGTTTATGGAAAAAATTAAATGCGATTCTTGAACAATGAAAATCTGTCAATTGGATGCAGATCCAGTGTCCTGGTGATCAATGAGCTTGATCTTTCTACCCTCGAACCATTTTCTCTTTTTTCACATCGACGAAAAAAGAAACCCTGGCTGACATTCGTCGAGTCGCCAAAAGAGACGATTTAATAATTCGTGGAATTAATAATTAATAAAGTCATTGATAATTCATAAGATGAATTGCTCAGACGGCGATAAATCAATTAAAATAAACAATGAAAGCTTATGATCACGGAAGTAATTGGACGATAAAAAAGCTTATTGGAATGTATAAATACATTTCCAATGCAACAGAAATGGAAACTTCCAAATGTATTAATACAAATATACAAAAGCTGGTGGGCATTGACACTGATGGATGGGCGGTCAGGGTTCGCTGATACTTCGAATTGAGGACCCTTCGCGGAGAACCATTTTTTAAGGGTCCCTCTAGTTTATTTGTAAATTCGGCTGGTTCCGAATAAACATGAGTTATCATCGATTATTTTACCTATTAGCTTGTGGAATCGAAATTTTCACAAGAATTAGGAGATTAAATTTTTTTTTTGACTATTTATCGTAAACCGTCTGGAAAATGACTTCGTGACAGGAAAAAAAGGAATGCCAATAAAAGATGTTGTCAAAACACGATTTAGTCAGGTTAGAGAATCTTCATCTTAGAGACTTCCTGAATTTTTCATTCAAACGCTGAAATTTTCAAGAATGTCGCAAGATATGTGAGAAAAAACTAATAAGAATTATTCTCAGTGAAAAATGCGATTGGACAGAGCAAGAAAAATTATGTGAGCGTTTGTTAATAAAAGTGCAGAGTTTGCTGTATCTATATGGTTCTAGGGTTAAAACAGCTGGGGGCGTAATGAAAGTTAGGTTAGATTAGTTGAAAATTCAGTCAATTCAATTCGGAAGGTTAAGACGTAGAAATCCGGAAGGGTATACATTAGCGCTAGGAACTTATAATTTAAAAGTACTAGACTCGAAATTGACGGGGTAATTCCGAGAAAACATTGACTTTATCGTGAATCGAATTTTCGGGGACGAGTTCTTCCATCTTTTTGAATCCGATGGAGTGTACAACGAGCATGCTAGTAAGATTTGGGTTGCCGAGGAAAAATAAAAGGAATCGGAGCTGGATAGAAAGAAGGGAAGAAGAGAGAGAAGAACACAGAGAAAAAGTACGATCGTTAAAGCTCACTACCAAGGTTTGGGTTCGACCTTTACTTTCTTTCCTTACGGCCTCGTCTCCTCTCAACAATCACCTTCAATGTCAACAAGCGTTCTACTTGTCCAGTCACGAACAATCTATATCGACATATACGATTGCTTCGGCTGAATGTGACTTCAACACTTCAACATCTTCTCATACACGCTATAATATTTTATCCGGTCACGCTTGGCGTGACGTTTGCGATCGGGTTATCCTCCTTGGTTACGAATGAAAATTACCTACTAATATTATGAAATTAAAAAATGAATTATTATTTTAACCATTCATTTATGCGAATAAAATAATTTTTTAACCATTTAAATGAATTTCAGGAACTCCCAAAAAAATTCTCGTAAATTGATCTTTCTTAAAAGTTGCCCAAAATGTTGTCTCCTCGAAAATTCAACAAAAGTTTCTTTCCCAGCTATTTATTAAAATGTCCCTCCTGTAGAAAACCCCAAAATGCGCGATTCCTAAAAATGTATCAAAATATTTCTCCCCCAAAAATGCCCAAAAATATTTTCCTCCCGAAAATTCCAAAAAGTTTCTTTCCCAGCAATTTATTAAAATGTCCCTTCTTTAGAAAGCCCCAAAATGCGTAGGTCCTAAAAATCTACCACAATATTTCTCCCCCAGAAATTCACTAAAGTTTTGTATTCACAGAAATTCACTAAAGTGTTTCTTGCCCAAGAATTCACTGAAGTTGAGACGTTCTTTCCCAAAAATTCAGTAAAAGATTTCTGACTGAGAAATTCACAAAAATGTTCTAATTCATAGGAATTTACTATAAACTTTAACCCCCGGCATGTTTCTAACCAAAAATTCTCAACCAGTAATTTCCCGAAGTATTTCTCCCTTGGAAATTCCCCAGAATGTTTTCTCCACGGGAATTTACCGAAGTTCTGTTCCCTCAACGTTCGTGACACACCAGTCACGTTTATTCCCCCGTATCGAAACTGGGCCTTCACGGTTTAGTTTTGGAAGGCTCGTTAACGCCGGGAAATATTTGTATAAGGGTGGATCGATAGTCTCATTACGATTCGCTCTGTGCATTCGATGGTAAGGTGTATATCGAGGTATCTTAAACGATGATTTTTATATATCCTAAAACGAATTTTAAGGATTTATCCGGATTCCTCTTCGCTCAAATCAATGCCATGAGGCGTCCCTATCCAAAACGACGAAAAAAGGAAGAGGTCTAACGATAAATAAAAACTAGCATAAAAAATTGACCCAAAAAAATACGAAAAAGAAAATATAAAAATCAACAGACTATTCTTCAGACATTCCCGTGCTCGGGCGAGGTATGGTATTTATTTTTAGGAGTCCTTGGAGCCTCGCAGCTAGTCCCTCTGTTGCTCATGCATTTCTTCTCTTGGCACGCATTTCGGAGCACGCGGTCGTCGGCGTCGTCTTCGTCGAGAAAAACCGATGTGCTTTGTCCCAACACCTACCTACCGTAGCGCGAACTTCTGCTGCTCCCGAAAGAAAAAGAAAATTTTATTACATCGATCGATCGACAATTTATAGTTATTTCTTCCAATCGTAATCAATTTTACGCATAGAGAAAAACGGTTCCTAGCGATTTCCTTGACAACCTGAATTTCGATATTTCTTTTTTTTTCGTTTTCGATATTCCATTATTTCTGTATATCGATATTTCGGATTTATATTTTCCTATCTTATACTGTTTATTGTTCTGAATGTATTTTGAGTTTTTTTTAATTTTCATGTCACATGTTTTTGGTTCTCTTGAGGGATTAAGTTACTGTGGACATTTCCAAAGCAATGAAGAGGAAGTATCAACGTATAGTGCAGAAAGCGCCAATTGAAGGTAAACTTTGGTAAAAGGGTCGAAATTGTATTATTATTATTTCAATTTAACTATTATTATAGTATTACTGACAGTATCTCCAATAAACAATATTTATAATATCAATATTTTACTATTCTTTTTAAACCCTTTTTAAATCCCCCCCTCCTATGTTTCGAGGGCATAAAAAAATTGATTTTATTTCGCAGTTGAATATTTCGAAGTCGATATTTTTAAAAATACAGCCACATTTTTAAATATTTCGTATGACGATACTGCCCAATGTTCTTATCGTTTCGAAAAATGGAATTTTCAAGAAAGGCAGCACACACTCGAACATACCGTAGAAAACTTGAGAGTTCGCGGAAATGTGAAAGTAAAATCTTTTTAAAGCTCCCTCGAGCGGCAGCGCGAAAATAGAACGGAGGCACACCGCGCTGCCCCGCGTTGCGCTAAACTATTCCCGAAATGTTATTCTTCGCGTAATATAATTTGTGAGGGCGCGCGGGATGGCAAACTAGGAGCGCGAAATATCACGAGGGGGTATAATTTTCACTTCCTGATTCGTCTCGATATAGACTCGCCCTCACTCCTTTTTTCGACCGCACTCTTTATTTGTATTAACGAATAACGAGACTAATGGCAATCGAGGTGTATACGAACGAAATTTTTTGGTTAAATACGAGGGAACCCTTTCGTGCACGATGTTCAGGGAACCAGTTACAGCCTTGGATTCTCCAGTGTACACTGAACGTACGTACGGTAAACAAAACGTTGAACATGAACATGTTGATTCCTCGCGTCACTTCCGTAGCTCGTAATTTCGTTTATACACTTCCACTGGCTTGTTCGTTTGTTTTTTTATTTCAATTTTTTTTTGTTTACACGATTGAATAACGAAACTTCCGTATTTCTCATCGACACGAGACCACTGTAAATTATTTTTGGAAACTCTTATCTCTCGTTAATTGCTCGTAATAAATTAAAATATCCGTCCTATATAAATGATCACTATCGCAACGCAATATTATGAAAATGATATTTAATTCTAACACTATTGTGAAAAAGCCTAATAACAATGGTAATAAAGTTAAAAAAATTAAGATCATACTGTTATTATAATAACAGTTTTATCTTAATTATCACTATTATGAAACAATACAGTATCATCAGTAATAAAATTATTATTATGCAGTTTTATAAATCGAATGTATCATGTTACATTTTAAGAATATTTAATAATTCGATGTAATGATATCGAATTGCAACGGTATTATTCAATATTAATGAAACAATTAGAAGAACACTAAACTGAAAATAGTTTTATCATTGCTAATGTTATTACGTCTACTACTCTTGTTATAAAGTTTAAAAATCTACTCTTGTTAAAAATATTTTTCGACTTCCCCGGCCACTTTTCCGGAATCTCAAAAATCACGAAATTTCAAAAGCTCTGATCGTGAGCTCCTTATTAGCTATGAAGATTCATTCGGTGGGTTTGGAAAAGGTTTTTTTCTGACTGAAATAATGGCGTTGGATTCGTATCGATATCTTGTATAGTTTTTTTCGACCCAAATTTTTTTTCGATTTTTGAGAAAAAAAAGTTTTTTCACTAAAACGTCGAGAACTTTTTTCCCTTTAGGATTCGGCACTCCACTCTGTGCTCAATCTCTTCGTTATGATTTTTTCTTCAAAATGCTTTTTTAATAACTGAAATCCGATGATTTTTCGATTTTTGGCAGAATTTCAAATTTGGACCATCGATTTCTGCAAATTTTTGCATGCATACCCCTTTGCCTCTTTTTTTGCCATTTTTTAAGTGGACTTTCCGGGAAAACTATGCGAGATATCGATACGAATCCAACGCCATTATTTAAGTCAGGCAAAAACCTTTTCCAAACCCACCGAATAAATCTCCACAGCTAATAAGAAGCTCACTATACGACCTTTTGAAATTTCGTGATTTTTGAGATTCTGTAATTGTGGCCGGGAAAGTCGAAAAATATTTTTTTCCGTTTTTAAGCTCTTAAAAGGATAAATTTGATCGGAAATTTTCTGCTGATTACGAATATGCTCGAGTTTTTGCCGAAAGTGCAAAATTAGACTGGGAAAATGCGAAAAACCTTTCTAGAATATTTTTTCAACATTTTTCCCTACAAATGGAGAGTTCAATGCGAATTAAATTGTGGATTTGTCTTCAAGGTATAAAAATAAATCGACATGGACCTGCGATACGACACTAAACGTCTAAATGTAATAATTATTTGGAGGCTAAGCCCGCTGAAGGAGCGCGCCTGATTGGCTGCCTTTAAAAATTAATAACAATTCAGGGGTTGATCCGGGAACCATACATGCTTATATATCAATCGCCTCAGAATTTCACCCTCAACCTTTCACTTTAAGGATGACATTCTTAATTGGGACACCCTGTATACCGGACACGGGATAATAATATTGTTCAATTAAATTTCGCGCGGTTCCCGTAAAAATAATAAAAAAAATATCTGGCAGCACCCAATTTTTACAGATTGCAACAAAAAAAAAAGAAACTGCGACAAAAGATAATTACTTATCGAGCGCAAGGCTCTCGCCGATCGGGTAATTGTAATTGCCAAGCGATTGAAGCTTCACCGGCGCAAAAGCGTTCATCGCTGATATTCGACCTTATTATTATTCTATTCGACTTTGACATCGGCTAACGGTGTGAAATTAAATTTTGCAGGATCGCTGGGAAAATGATTAAAAAAGAAAATAACGGTTTAGTCGGTCAGGAAGAGCTTTTGCAAAAGATTATTGTTTATTGAACAGGCAGGAGGCTGTTTGGTTGTAAGGGGAACGTGACGCGAGGATTCAACGAGGGTGTAGGACGAGGGCGGTGCTGAGATTTCGTCGGGATGATGAGTTTCGTATATAAGAGATGAGACGCCGAGTTAAGGTTAGGGGTCGAGGTCGTCAACTTGAGAGAAGGGAAGCGACCCCAAAGAAAGCTTCCATCGTAAAGAAAATGACTTCCGGCAGTTTGCACTTTTTCCTTTCTCCCTCTCTCTCTATCTTTCTCATACCTCCAATTCTGAACAATTCTACCTGATGCTCTGCATTATGCCAATTTATTATTATGTCCGAAAAGCTTCCGGCTTTGGCCCTTTCAAGGGCGTTTTTCAAGCGTCTCATTGTGTTGTGAGTGGCGAAAATAACCGGTGAGCACGTTGTTTTTTTTTCTTCCCTTCTTTGCTTCGTCTGTATCCGCGTTGCGGTCATAGTGCCTCGTTATCCATCAGAGATTTGGGGTAGTCTGGGTTAGTAAAGAGCCTCACTTTGCAGATCAATAAATATTTCGTAACTATCATGACTGTATTAAGGGATTAAGTTGCTGCGGACATTTAGAAGAATATCATTCGTCACTTGAGGCCACTCGAATTGAAAAGGTAGCTTCGATGTATGGTGTGTTTGGTATGATCAAACTGGAGGGTAAGTCCGGGGGAGATGGCCCTACTAACTGTATTAAAAAACAAATAGATTTTACTTACTTTTTGATTTTTTTTCTCAAACAAATTGAGCACAGTCTTATCGCTGGCCGTGAGTTAGTATATAGTTATATTTATATAACGCCATCTGTTAGTAAACGGTCGTATTTTTATCGATTGGTCATCTCTCCCGTACGGCCATCTCCCCCGGACTTATCCTATATGGATTTTTCTGGAGCTCGATGTGTAATAGTTTCATCTTGGCCGACGCATCTTTTCTAAACCCTTTTCTTCATTGGTTATTAATAATAACGATTGATAACGTTTCCTCGAAACGTCCTAAATTAATAATCAATGATAACGAAAAAATGCTTGGTTAAGTATTAGCCAATTTATCTATAAAAAAAACTTTTCTTTTCTCTAATTCATATTTTATCAAAATTAAGTACACATAATTGTTTGGAAATACAAATAAATGTTATAAGGTTACATGGTCATAAGGACACTGTGGAAAACCCACGTCATCGATGACCCCGTATTCTTCCGATTATCTGCGCAGACGTTTCCCTCGAGTATCCACACGAAAGTATCAGAAGTATAGATTGACTGATTAATGCATCGTTCAGTAGATAGCCAAGCGGTCACCGCTCCGTGTATCGACCATGCGCAACGCTGCTTCAGTCAAAGCACCGTGGAAGGTCAAACGGTTGATGATGCTGGACGAATCCATCGAAAAAAAAACGGTGGAGGGAGAAGAGTGAAAGATTGTGGGCGGCGAAAAGCAAGGAGTCGAGCCACCGGCGCGATGTTCCACAAAACGTCCTTGAGACGTCCCGGCACCATCGATCGGTGCGCACTGGGGTTCCTCTCGAATTTCGCGCGTGGAGAGCGAAGCCAAAACATCTATAGATATCGCAGTAACCTCTACAGATAATATGTCCAAAGATGTGCTAACACATAATGCCAAAAAATGTTACCTGTATCGGGGTATGTTTAAAAACCTAATGTATTTAAAAAATGAAATAAAACAAACGGGTACATGCACGGAGAGCAGTGTACATACCTGGGTATATGTATACTATTCTCCATCAGTATTCGACGAAGATGTTTATACCCGTTTTTATCCGTATACTGAACATTAACGCCTGAACCCCAATTACATCAAAATCACGTTTCACCAACGAAATCATTTTTCCTGTAAAGGTCATTACAAGGACTGTTCGGTTCGAATAATCAATGACGCCAAAAAACGGTGATTGGTTTAAAATCTTCTTCCGCCGCCATATTCGATTTTTTGTCCGAATAGGAAAGTGACAGGATGCCACATTTTTTTTTTGCCAAGGCTTTATATGTATACCACGATTTTTCATGTTTTTCCCTGTGTGTAAACATCTTCATTCTTCAAACATAAAAAAACACGTATACATTCGTTTATCGGAGATTACCCGAGAAATCTGTATCGACGTGATGAAATTTGGCGGAAGAGGAAAAGGCGAAAGATCGATTGCTCGCTCGAGATATTGTTTTGTCGGTTTTCAACGACAGAGGAATCGAAGGGAAAGACAACAGCAAGAGAGAGGGATAGTGGGCGCGAGAGAGAGAAAGAGAAAGGGGGAGAGGAATGAGGAAAGATCCTGAGAGGATCGTAGTCGCCAGCGTGCGAGGGAGAAAGCTTTGGCAAGGTTGTCCGTTGCGGTATTGATCGAACACCGTACGACGGGGCTTTACCTCTCTCTCTCTCTCTCTCTCTCTCTGTTACCCTCGACCAGCTCGGCTGCTATCTGCAACTCTCAACGTCGCCGATGGTGGCGCTGAAGTCGCCTCCAGCCCACCCTCTCTCACTCTTTCTCTCTCGCCTTCCCCTTCAACCCTCTCCCTCCCCTCCACCAGGCAGGATGCTCATCCGGCCCCTCATGACCCTTCCCGCTGTCGCACACCCTTCGTTTGTCTCTCTCCCTTCCTCGATGTCGAATTTTCGAACTTGTCCCATTCCAAAGGCGTTCGACAAGATTACACCCGGAAGGTTCGGAGGACCGAATCGTGTGAGAATAGAGAAATTCCCCAGCGCCGTCGAAAGAATCTTCAAACTGACTATGAAAGCTCAAAGCCGCAGAGAAGTTCAATGGTAATCCGTTAATCCGTACGTTCATATATACACAAAGCTCAAAAGCCGGGACGGACAGTCGAGCCAAAACGGAATCGCCACTTCGTTGGGTCAACTTTGCCGGAGCGCCCTCGAACGCTAGGTCGAGAAAGTCTGACCGACGTGTAGTGTAGGTTCGTGCATTGGATACGGCCTGACAGTCGTGGAAGTGGTCAAAGTCAGAATTGGAGCGGACCGCTGAGCGCGAATCGCAACAACCCGACAGTCAATGGCTCGAAATCTTCAAGATACAAAGGTGGATTGAAAAAAAACCTCGGTGGTCGATGGCGCATATTTTCGTCGCATCGACGAATCTTCGTTCAGTAATGTTTATCAGATTACTGCTGTCAACATTTCTAAAGTATTCATCGATCGGTTTCGTTTCGACAGATTTTGAGAGCTATTGTGTCAGCGATTTTAAAAATAATGGGTAAATAGAGATCGTTCAGAGATTCGAGTCTTTTTTAGACTCGTTTGAGTTTATTTGGAGTGACTGAAAGAATTTACGGTTAAACGAGGTCGTTATCTCCATCACGGAGATCTTGTGTGCAGAATTTAACAAATTTGATTTTGTTTGGACATACGAAAAAGTTGCTATTCCGCTTCTAGCAAAAGTTTTGAATCCGAGTGGTGATCAACACAATTGTTTCACCGCTGTTTTCTGTTGGAGGTGTAAAACGTTCGCGTGGGACACGAGTGCGATAGGGAGTGGGAAATAGGAATAGGGCATTCATTATGCAAGCACGTGTGACATTGGCACGTGGACGTTAGAGGAATGCACCCACGGACAATTGGGTTTATTAATTCATACGATAAATTGGCGGATTTTTTTTTTGCATATATACATTTTTATTTGATTACATTCTGGTTTAACGAATATTCAAGAAAATTTTTGTTTGGGCTTTCCTTTCCCCAGTTTGGGTTGTCCTCTTCCCAGTTGAAGTTTTATTTCAAACGTCTAAAGCAGAATCTCGATTTAATGAAAGGCGAAGAAATGTGTATGGAAAAGGGAACTTTGCATAGTTAAGCGGTCACCGCTCCAAGTACTGGCGCGCGCAATACTGTTCAACTTGAAGCACTGTTAAACTCTGATGAGTCATGCACCAGTACCAGAGGATCTTTTAGAGTGTTTTTCGTCGATAGTTGAATGAAAGAAGAAGAACAAAATCGTCCTGGAAATAAGAAGGGGAAAGAGAGAACTCCACCCACGTGTTACCGCATTAGCCGCTCCTCTGCGAAACCTCTTATCAATCAATAATACTGAGTACGTTCAACCTTTCTGTAAAAAAAAAAGGTGGAGTAACTCTTGTGACAATCCTCCATATACATATGTAGAGAAAAAAGATTTAGAAGGCTTTATATCCATGGAATATCGGCGATCATCGCGTTGCGCAATTTTGACAACAACCCTTAATTTTTCCTTCATAGAATTTCCGATTTCCAGTTCGTTCAGCGGTGCTGAAATTTGCACATTTGGAATAGAACGAAAATTCTTATCCCTTCATCTTTCGATATTCCACGTCATCAAATATCTACTTTTTGAGAAATTTTAGCTATACGAACGTTCATTCAGCACGTTAGGCTCCTGTGAAAATATAAAAACAATCTTTCGTCACGTGAGACAAATCGTAAATTCAAGGTTCACTCATGATCACACCGATAGAATTACTAGTAGAACTTCAATTGTTTTTCTCGAACTTATATTTTCTAAAAAGGTGTGAACTTTAAGCTGACACGTCACGACCGGATTGACGCGAAATTTAGAACACTTCTTCGAAATAACAGCAATTTAGTCTTCACCGATATATTTCTTCTTATCTTTTTTTTACCACTTGTTAAAAATAGTTATCAACGAAAGATATATCTTTGCGAAAAAAAATTGAGGCTTTATTGATGTTAGCCAATGTTGGCCAAATTCAAATACACCGGTGAGCTTTACCCCTTTAAATTTGTTTCCCAACTGACGACAAATGCGATGTTAATACATTATTCCTCCTCAAAAGACGTATATACATAAATACACATTTTTCTTCTTTGAACCGAATATTGTTGATATAAAAAGATAAATAAATAAGGTACAAACCCAAACGAACCCAAACAAAAAGATAAATAAATCAGATATAAACCCAAACCAACCCAAACAAAAGCATAAATAAAAAAGGTATAAACCCAAACAAACAAAAAAAAGATAAATAAATAAGATATCACACTAAATTCTTATGCGTCAAGAGACTCTTCTTGCTAGAATTGTACGATATGGAGGATTTAATATAAGTTTCGGAAAATTTTCGCTGGTCGTCGAGACACGTCGATTTATCGGATACGACTTTTTTACTACTAATAATATTAGTAACGTGGAATGGATTGTGCACGCACACAGGAATGAAAATATAGACGTGTAGTTTATCCACGTACGTACAGAGACGGGCGGGGCGGCCCTCTCTCTCTCTCTCTCCCTCTCTCTATTTCTCTTGATGCGCAAGTGTACGAGAGAACTCGCAGGGATCGTTCGCTCGATTATTCGCTTTCTGGGTCATACGGGGAGTGCCTCACCCGGTTTTGGTTCACGCTGTTAGAGGTTATATATCTCGCTGCATGCTGCTATGTTGCGGCTGCTGCTGAGACTTTTCCTGTTCCTTTAATTCATCGGCCTCTCTCTCTCCCCCTTTTCTGACTTTTCCGCTCCCTTTATCCCTCCGTAATTCAACTTCGATTTCAATTAGGCTCGAAATTCTGCAATCACGTTCCACAAAGCCGTTTTATGTTCGCCATCGTTTTATTTCGGTATTGGATAATTTTCCATTTTTTGTCTATCGAATTTTTCGGAGAAGATATGCGAATCTACCGATTAATAAACTAATTGCATCATATTTCAGAATCGAAAAAAGAGCCTCTTACAGCAAAAAGTTGTGTTTTTAGAAGTTTTTTGCGATTTTTTAATGAAAATCTTGGTTTTTGGGGGTAATTGATAGAAAATTCGTGTTCAGGGGATGAAATTACATTCGTTATGATTTTCTCTTCAAAATGCTTTTTTAATAACTGAAATCCGATGATTTTTCGATTTTTGGCAGAATTTCAAAGTTGGACCATCGATTTTTGCAATTTTTTCCATACATACCCCTTTGCCTCTTTTTTTGCTACTTTTCAAGTGGACTTTCCTGGAAAACTATGCGAGATATCGATACGAATCCAACGCCATTATTTAAGTCAGGCAAAAACCTTTTCCAAACACCCCAAATAAATCTCAGTAACATAGGAGAAGCTCGCTCTACGACGTTTTGAAATCGCGCGATTTTTGAAATTCCGGAAAAGTGGCCGGAAAAGTCGAAAATTTTTTTTTTTCGTTTTTAAACTCTTAAAAGGGTTTATTAATCGGAAATTTTCCGCTAATTATGAATAGGCCCGATTTTTTGGTGAAAGTACAAAATTACATTGGGAAAATTCAAAAAAGAGTTTCTAGAATATTATTTTAAGATTTTTCCTTATCAATGGAGAGTTCAAGGCGAATAAAATTGTGGATTTGTCTTCAAGGGATAAAAATACATCGACATGGACCTGCGATATGACACTAAACGTCTAAATAAAATAATCATTTCGGAGCTAAGCCCGCTCAACGGGCGCGCCTTTCAAAATTAATAACAATTCAGGGGTTGATCCGGCAACCGTACATGCTTATATCAATCGTCTCAGAATTTCACCCCCAACCTCCCATTTCACGGATGACATTCTTACGTGGGACACCCTGTATATCTGCTCTTGAGTATATATATCGAGATGCGAAAAAAATATAATTTTGATTAATCATTGAAATGACTTATTTCACTTCCGTCTTCATAATATTTGTCTTAAATAGCTTCCCTGCGTACGAATACACGACTGGCAACCAATCAATCGATCAATCAATCTTTTTCGTCTGTCGGAGCCTCTCAACGCGGTCTCATTCGGGACTCTCGATCCGTCATCCCGGACATCAAATACACGACACTCGAATTCTCGAGCGAGCGTTTCAAATTGCGGGGGAGAAAAATCTGACTTCGCGCGCATACACAAATACACCTGAAAGGACGCGACGAATAAGTGAACAAAAAAAAAAAAAAAAAAAAAAAAAAAAAAAAAAAAAAAAAAAAAAAAAAAAAAAAAAAAAAAAAAAAAAAAAAAAAAAAAAAAAAAAAAAAGAATGAACCGAAGAAACCAGCGGGAACAAAATTGACACAGCGGAATTGCGACTGAACGTGCATCGATTTCTCAATGTGCAAAGCCGTAGATTGGCCGAGCACACGAGAATCGTCGGGAATAAAAACGATGCACCCGATTGATAAATAAAGAAATTGTAGAGGAAGCTAAATTGCGGGTGCGCATGGAGACCGACCGATTTATTCGAATATCAATAAAGCTCGCAACGATCGAAAGCGTCGAAAATTAATTCTCTTGGATTAATCAACTTTAAAAAAAATCTTTTCAGACTGTGTACATCTCCGAAAAATCAATAGAACGCTGTAACCTGTTTTCGTTGAAAACTTACTTATTACAAACAGTAAAAGTATAATAATGCTAAAAAAAGTAAAGAAAAAAAATGGATGAAGAAAAGATGCGTTCCAACGATGCAAACATCAGCGTCATTTATTTGTAAAAAATTGGAGGCGTTGACTTGCAAAAGATTTAACAGGAGATAGTATTAGCTATCGAGTAGCTGGAAGGGCCGTCATCGCAAACTCTATCAAATACTGTACAAATATAAATTTAAAAAAAAAGTAGCAAACGTAAATTGGAAATATTCTTGACTCGTTGAATAATCTCGTGTAAAAAGGGGAATGGAGGAGACAGCAAATGACTCGGAGTCTCGGTGATTAATGATGACGGGTACCGCGTCCCTTCGACACGCGCGCGTCACGAAAACGCGTCGGAACAATTCTTGGGTCCTTCGCGTGCGCATTTGTTATAGCCGTCACCTGTCCGCGTACTTTCCGTAGTCGGAGCATGTCGAGGAAAACAAAAAAAAAAAAAAAGAAAACCACGCCCAATTCGTGGCCCTCGATTCCCAGCTGGGGGGCAATGACGAAAATTTCACGCTTCGATCACGCAAACGAAGCCTACAATTGTATATGTCCTTTTTGTTTCAATAAATCTTGTATTCTCTATTGGACGTTTATCACCGTGGGTACCAAGGCTCGTAAGATAATTCATATTTTCTAGTTTTTTTCTTACGGGGGGGGGGCGTATGAATATTAACATAAGGGGGAGGAAGTAGAACTTTTGAATTTTCTTTGCCTTCCGCGAGGATATTTATGACGAGATATTACCTCAGGGAGAAACTCTCTTTTTCTCTCTCCCTCGCACATTCTTCTTTGGCTACAATCACGTCTCGTGAAATTTGCATCGCAACCGTTTTATTCCATTTTATTTGCCACCGTTACTTTGCTGACCAAGCTCCTTTTTTTTCATCAAAGTAATTTATTCAAAGGGCACGTTTTTATGAATGGAAGAAAAGAGATGAAAAGACCGATTAAAGGTCCTTCGATTCTTTTTGTAACCCGCGACTAAAGAATCGAGGAGAAAAGGAGAGAGAGAGAGAGAGAGAGAGAGACCGGGATTCGCTCAGGAGACACGAGGTGGATTGGAAGATAAAGGAGACGAAGTGTGAGAAGGGATGGAAAAAAAAGACGCGATGAATTTCTCCGTTATATTTTTTCGTTCTCTCGGATGTTCGGATCCTATAACTGTAGGTCCCTGTAATGGCGCATACCAGCGAGGTTCTCCAGTCGATTCTCCAAGCCTACCTTGTAATCCTCACTTGACCTCACAGCGGTTCGTGCTCGACACCGCAGCCAACGAGCCTGCACGAATGCATATAACCCTGCGGAGATATACCCGATGCGAAAACGTGATTTCGAAGACATTCGCCGGCTACGCCCCTACGGTGATCAAAACCTAAGATTCGTTGGTGAAAATTTCGCAGCCTCGGGACAAACCGAACGAAGAACTTCACACCGTTGAGTGCAACGAAAGTTTCGCTCCAACAATTTTCGTTGTCAACTTCTCGGACTACGAATTTCGGTCGAACGGTTTTGAAAGTTCTCATCAGAAATATCCAGCGGAAATTTTCAAAAATAAATTTTCAACAGCGAAATAGAAAAGGCAGAAATAAAATTAATTGTAAAGAATATTCGTTGCACTCGAACAATTTTCGAGAAGAAGAAAGATTTTTCGCGGTGGATACAGGTACAGACGATTTTTTTCGCGAAACCATTAATAAAAATAACCTGCCTTCAAACGGGTTACAGTCTATTTTTGATGTTCCCATATTCTCCCCTGCCGCAAAAAATGAACCAAATTAACGACGATCACAATTGCAAAAGAAATTGCCTTTTATGAAGTCTTTCGTCATCTTCTTACCGAATGCGATTCTTCGTTGGAATCCAGTGTACGGACCCAATTCGAAACGTAGAGGTACATTATGGGAATCACTCAAAATATCTTGTGTCAATATCTTAAAAGTCGGTTTGAATGTCATCAATGAAAATCCGCCGTAACTACAATTTGTATTGATTCAACTACACTTTACCGTAATATCCGTAAAAAAAAAACGTGTACGAAACTCGATTCGAACGGAATAATAATTCTTAATCAGCGTTCATCAGTAAACTCGAAATCCGTTTCAATTTCAAAATTACCTTTCTGTATACGATCCCTTCATTGAATCTCTCGAAGCATATGGTAAACCTCGAAATCCCCTGGAAAATTCTGCTCGGGAATGGACGTTCTCTTCTACTCAAAGTTGGTCAATCTTGCGCAACAAAAAAAAAAGTATCGGCTCATAGTTCTACTTTCATCGTGATCCCCGTAGCAAGTAAAATATGTCAAAACGTCATAAAATTTGAGAAAACGATTGTTTCATCTCCAACAAGTGAAACGTTAGAAGAATCAAGACGACGTCTTCATTTTCACGTTTCTGGTTGCTAAGGAAGCGACCCAATATTGGCGTCAATTTTTTTTGCAATTCTCTGTAGGCCGCGATTACCAGTTGATTGGGACAATGCACACACACGCGCGTAAACACACGAACGTATGGAGGAATGCTGCACAATAACGTGTTATGTTTGCCGCCCAATAGAACATGCCACGTAACTACGATAGACCCGATTCAATTCTCGAGGTCCAGTCTCACTATCAATAGAAACAAGCTCCGATACATACACGTGTACACGTGTAACGTACGGCAGTGGGAACAGATACGATTTTGGGAGACATTGGATCGTAGCCTATTTGGCTTGCATCCCCACACGACTCTAATTTCGTGATTTTGGACTACGCGCTTGTGTAGGTATGTACAAAGGATACGTTTGCAGATCCACAAATGCAACAAACCAAGAAGATTATCTCGCGTCTCGTCGCGCAAAGGTAGGTCCCTAAACACTCGTTTATTCTCGATTTACCCGCTGCTCTTCTTTACGATGTGCACTTTATTGTTGTTGTTATTATTATTATTATTATTATTATTATTATCTCTCGTCTCTTGCGTCCGATTTCATTGATTGACATTCTCGCTTACCTGCTATTCGTGGCGAACGTCGCTACTGCATCTTATCCGCGAACTGCTCCTTGGATGATCTGCAGGTTTTCCTGATACTTCGCGAAGCATGCGAAGTCGATTTGTCGAAACGGCGCGCAAGGCGAACGCTCGAGCCGATTTTTTAAATAAAAATTCGCTCGACGAATTCTGCAACAGATCGAGACAAAGTACTTATTAATTATTGGTTTTTTTTTCAATATCTTTACAATGTGCTTAATGATGATAATAGTAATGATCAATCCATCGTGAAACATTTCGTTTATGTGGTGATAATAATGATCATGGTGATGATATTATTGAAAAGAATAATAATCATTAAGCGAAAGGAAATTTATGTGCCAGCGTAAACTTTCCCAACGTATATTCTGATGGGTGTTTAAGCTTCACGAAGCTTCTGCCTCTCTTTTTTATTTGTATCTTCATTTTGCGACCGCAACCGAATCCCCCCCCCCCCCCCCCC
>JAPYZJ010004452.1:0-13619 GCA_030522765.1 Ophioninae sp. B BG-2022a | reverse complement strand
GTTTTTTGCGGTTTTTCGAGAGGAATTTCCAGGAAAACTATAAGAGATATCGATATGATTCCAACGCCATTATTTAAGTCAGGCAAAAACCTTTTCCAAGCACACCAAATAAATCTCTATCGCACAGAAGAAGCCTGCTCTACGACCTTTTGAAATATCATGATTTCTGAGATTCCGGAAAAGTGGCCGGGAAAGTCGAAAAATATTTTTTTCCGTTTTTAAACTCTCAAAGGGTCTGTTTAATCGGAAATTTTCCGCTGATTACGAATATGCTCGAGTTTTTACCGAAAGTGCAAAATTATACTGGGAAAATGCGAAAAACCTGTCTAGAATATTTTCTCGGCATTTTTCCCTAGAAATGGAAAGTTCAATGCGAACCAAATTGTGGATTTATCTTCATGGTGTAAAAATCCATCGTCATGGACCGGCGATATGACACTAAACGTCTACATATAATAATTATTTCGAGGCTAAGCCCGCTAAACGGGCGCACCTGATTGGCTGCCTATAAAAATTAATAACAATTAAGGGGTTGATCCGGGAACCATACATGCTTGTATCAATCGACTTAGAATTTCAAGCCCATACTACACATCTCACGGATGACATTCTTACGTGGGTCACCCTGTATACACACACAGACACGTACATACTTACTCTATTAATACGTATTATCATATAAAATTATATAAATATATGTATATATATAAAGTATATATTTTACAAATATAAATATATAAATTATATATATATATATACTACTACTATATCATACATATTATTTGCTATATACATATACATATGTAGCTATAAATAAATGTATATGTATGTATATGTATATATTATGTATTTCACAGGGTGGAGAAAACCCTAGAAATGGAAATCCCTAGAAATTTGAAAGGTTTTGTTATAAAAAAAAAAACAAAAAACCTTGAAGATGGGATTCAAGGTCAAATCGAATGTCGACGTATTCCTTTGGAAAAACAAACTCTCCGAAATATCGAGGGGTTTCCATACTTTACCCCCACCCTGTATAATATATACATATATGTACAAAATCAAATCGAATTTCACTCAATTTTCTTTCTCTCTCGAAATCATTGAAGCCTCGACTTTTTTTTCTCTTTAATTGCGAAAATTGCCATATATATATATATATGGGAAATTTTGCAATTTCAGGGAAAGAAAATTGAGTGAAATTCGATTTGATTTTGAGTAAAATTGAGTGAATCTCAATTTGAATTTGATTTTGAATGGGGACAGAAAAATGGAGTGAAATTTAAAAAATGAGTGTCGTGGAGAGTGAAAAAAAGAGAAGGAGACGCGAACGAATTTTCGATTGGTGAAAATTAAAAATAAACATTTGAAAAAACCAAAAGTTTATTCGTCGACTCGAATTTTTCTCAGGACGCAATTTGTACAGAGATAAAACGAGGCACTGCCACACACCGGACCAACCTCCCGTTACGGAGACAGAAAGAACATTCTCCGATCCGATTTTCGTGCAAATCTCCAAACGTTTTTTTTTTTGGAGAAAAATAAAAAATGCATTTAACCGAAAGGGAAAACAAGATTACTAGCAGTGCCGGATTAAGCCAGCATCGGTTTTGTGGGCTGACTGCTATAACTGCTTTTTTTTTTAACAAATTTATTATAATAATAATTATTCTATAAAATATCACTTTTTACAAAAAAAAAAAAAAAATAAAACAGTGTTTTCGATCGAAATTGAAACTTCAAGGTTAAATTTAGTTTATAAAATTACATTTTATGAAATAAAAATTTACTCACTTCGAAAATTCAATAAATTTTTACTGCAATTTACGAAATTATTGTTTTAAATTTTTTCATAAAAATTTCGTAGATTTAGATTTTTTCATAAATTTTTATTGTACAACTGAATCGAACCGATTGAACAATTTATTAAATAAAAAGTACAAATTTGTTTATGGCTAATCCGGCACTTCTTTCGAGTAGGATCCACAGGATTTCTACGTTTTATCGCTGAATGGAACCGTTCAGTATTTAATAAATACATTGTGCATAATTGATGCACCCCAAACCCCACCCCCACTCCACCCCCTAGCGTCACCAAACCCCCCAAAAAATACATTTAAAAAAAATCCGTGAAAATAAGAATGAATGCGCGCGCATGTATGCGTGATTGTTGATAAAAAAAAAAGACGAATGGAAGAAAATTTAGCTGGGGTAAAAAATAGTTACGAAGTTCGAACTTTTTACTCGGCAACGAAAACATCCCGGTAACTTTGCCAGTTACGTACGAGTACACACATACACAAATATATATATATATATATATCTCCCGCTCGAAATTCTCGATAAGTTGTTCCTTTTTCACGATGGAAAAAAGGAAACTTATCGAGAATTTTCAACGCGAGATATATATATATATAAATAAGATATAAAAATTCTTGTGGATGGGACACCCGATATCTCTTAATGGTAGACGTAAGACCGTGGAAAAGGGGCAACTTATCGAGAATTTGCAACGCGGGAGATCGATTTGTCGTTCTCATAAGTCAGCGATAATGATTATTGACTTTAATCCAAAGTCGCGTTTTTGAAAATGAAAAATGTAAAATTCATTAATCGCGTATAAATGAATATTAAAAATATTTTTTTTTTTAATTTGCAAAGGTACTTTTTCAATTTTTAGTGAAAAATGTACGAAGTTATTTTTTTAAATAAACCTACGTTTATTATTTTTACATTTAAAAAATTTATATTAATTTATATCAATATTATTTATTTTTTATATTTGAAAAATATTATTTTATACTTTATGTTAATTTATGTTTGATTATATTAATTATTGTATTTTATATAATAAATATATGTATAAAATATTCTTGGACTCGGAAGTAAAATGAATGTTTCAACTTTTTGTGGAAATTAACGAAGGCAATTTTTTGATAAAGCTGTGTCGATTATTTTTGTATAAAATAAAATGAATACTATCGAATAATCTTCGAGTACTTAATTAGAAATTAATTTTGCAAATTACCATAGAAATTCGTTAAAGTTAAGGTAAATTTAAAAAAAAGTCTCCATTTTTTCTCTATAATTAAAAAAGGAGCTTTTGTGGCTTCGTTCACCAAAAAAAAACAAATAAAGAAAAGAGACGAAACGAATCTCCTGGGAGGCAGATTTCTCGATTTTTTTCACGCTCGTCGTTATTCAATAAACAATTACGTAGCAAAGTTTTTTGATGTCTTCGAGTGTAATTGAAGTTTGTACACGAAACACGCGCACAATTTGACATTTTACGAGCGTCGCCCCCCCTCCCCCCTCCCCGAATAAAAAAACAGAGAGAGCGAGAGAGAGAGAGAGAGATAGAACGTTACGAAAAAAAAAACTAAATAAAGAAAAGCATGGAAATAAAAGAATGGACGAAAAAAAACGTATTTAAAAAAAAAACAAAGAAAAAATGATAAGAACAGGACAGAGGGAATAAAACACACCGACACACACGATATATTATGCTATAGAAATGAAAAAAAAGAAATGAAAAAAAAAAAGATTTAAACGATTAAATGTAAAAGAACAAGTATAAGGTTAACATATACGTGTTGTCGAGTAATCCTTAAGTCGTGCGTATAGAGAAAAGTCAAGAGATCGAGAGAGGGAGAAAAAAAATATTTAAAAAAAAAGGAAAAGTATATGGAAAAATAATGTAACGTAAACGAGACCTTCTATTTCATTTGTAACTATCATTGAATTCATTTGTCGTGACACACAAAAAAAAAAGAAAAAAAAACACATGTTGCTAAATAATTCATAGCGTTCCATTGTATCACCCCGTTTTATCGACAAGTTTCGTATTATGCGATATATTGTCCAACCCGCGTTATTTGTAACGCTGAAAAAGAAATGAAATAAAGTGACAAAAAAAAAATAAATAAAAATCCGTAATTAAGGAGTCGAGGTTTATTGGGTCCCCAAGGGCACGGAAATACTGTTTATCAAAGCTGATTTAATGTCGACTTAAAATATTCTTAATTTTTTTCATAAAGATTTTAATTAATTATTAACAATTATTATTCATTTTTAGGAATTTACAATCTCTCGTAAAATCGTTAATTAGTTTTTACTCAATGTTATATAATTAGATTCGAACAAATCCAAAAGATTAGTCATTTAAAATTGAATGTTTTTATTATACATTTGACTTAACTAAAATCAATGATTATTTAATTATTTGATTAATTATTCATATTCGCGAAGCATATTTTATAGGAAAACTGATAGCAGCGTTGGATTTTTTTCCTACGAAGTAACGGAGCTTTTTTTTGTTCTCGATATTATTATTGTTATTATTATTTTTATTATTCTCGAAGACTGTGGATTGGACTTCTATAGCCGGATCTAAAAAATATAAAAAATAATGTCGGCACGCCTGTCTCCGAGGCATCGATCAGGGGAATAGAAAATCTGATCCATTCACTCGATCGCGAGACCACGAAAAGTGGAACATTCTTATTTCACCTGCAAGGACAACCATTCGCGGGGGATTTTGTAAACGCATTCTTCGCTTCGTTTCGAGCACTAGACTGCTAGACGTCAGCACCGTCGAGAGTCGAGCCGCGCATGCGTTCAGTGCTCCGCGAAGTTTCTTCTGCTCGGGATCACTCGCGAGCTCGCCCGCTTGGCATTTTCATATGTCGAGTTTTTTTAATCGAGTAAGGTTAAAAAAATATTGTATTGAGATGCATTTTAAGAATTTATTATTTGAACATTCAATTACAAGAACGTCAAAAATGTAGCGCTTCGCGAGAGTCCGAATTATTTGGATATTTCTTTTGTTCAATTTGGATTTGTTTGGGTTAGGTTTGATCGATTCTGGATTTTATTGAAATGCAATGAATTTTGAAAAAAGTAGAGAATAATGCGACTTGTCTGTTTTTAACCCAAACGGATTTTGCATATCTGGACAGTCGTATGAATTAAAAGTAGACATAACCTCACAAATTTTCGAAGCCAGATTTCTCATGGTTCTTAGGGAATTTGATTTTAGGGTAAAAATGGTTAATTGGTAAATCTCGGTTGAAAAATATTGCTGTCTTGAACTCGTATGTCACGTGGTATAATTTCAACTTTGTTTGAAAAATAAAATAAACGTGACCAATAATCCAGCAATCGATGATGATACATAAGTTCCAATCGTTTCAGAATTGAAGCTTTTAAACGGCGGAAATTGAGTAAATTATGCGAATGAGGGTTACGTGAATAAAGTTTGGAAAAAGCAGGAACGCAGTTTGCTGTCAGTGCCTCCGGTGCTTGCGCGTGAACTACAGCTGACGCGAAAGGAACGCGCATGGAATTGAACCACGCGAGCGAATCGAGATTACTTTTCCGTCGGAAACGAAGAGTCGCGTGGAGATTTATTAAAAAAAAGGATGGCGGACGAAGCTCGAGAGAGGCTCACCTTGTTGATCAAGGAACAAGGTGAAATCGTGCGAAAACTTAAGGCAGCAAAGGCTGAAAGTTCCACGGTGAGTTTTTTTAATGAAAATCGTTACGACCGGAAATTCGAAGTCTGCATATTGTTCACTCATGACCAATATGGTGAAAAGTGTTGCCGCAACAAAGCGCGTTTTTTCTCGTCTCGCGATTCCGTTGTTTTCCGAGTAACTTTCTCTCCCGATTGCGTCGAATATTCATTTCACTCCGCCGTTCCAGCACACCGGAACGGTAAAAAAAAAGATCGCGCGTCTCAAGCCGCGAAAGTCTTGCGACGCTGATATCGCAATCTGTCAATTATCCGGTTCGCTTACTTCGCCCGTAGGCTTTACGACAGTTCTTGTCGTTTGAACGATCGAGTCTCACGTGGTTACCGGATTCGGGATTGCACGAGACCACTCGTGGAACACCCGTCGCCCTTTTTAGGTTATACACGCGAATAACTTTTAGGTTATTACGAAGCGATTGGGAAAATGGTTTTTTAAATAAAACGCTTAAAGGTTTCACTACTGAAGTGCAATTTTACCAAATTTCGCTCAAATTAGGATAATTTCCTTATTTTAGTTCGCAGCGTTCACGATTCTTCCTATTAGAACGAAAGATCGATTTTTTCAAATTTAGTGTCCGTTGGGCATCAACCGACGTTTCGCAAACTCTAGTTTGTAAATTTCGCCATTATTGATCGTAAATTGAATACAAAAGTACGATATTGGAGGTTATAAGCTATAGGTTAATTCTTGCTTCCTTCGAATAAAATCTTTGCTTTTCTCGATTATGCGTTTCTGGTATTTATAATCTTTCGCAACGGCAGGATCCCAGTATCGATTTGGGCGACATAGACGCTCGATTGGCCAGTGCCAGTTACGCTAACGGCTGGACACCGACGCTGAGCGACAAGCGGCTCTTTGATTTTTTTACCGCCAAGGCGATCGATAGGATACCAAATTTCCCACATTTGAAACGATGGTTCGAGCACTTAGGGAGTTTCACGCCGGCGGAGAGATCAAGCTTTCCGAGCGCTAAAGAAAAAACTCTGTTAGAGAAGAGCATCGAGAGATTGACGGGCTCCGCTGGGAGCAACACTGACGGTCTCAACCTTGACGGTCTCAACCTTGACGATAAGGTGAGAAGGCTCGTCCTAGAGTAGAACTAAATCTTCCTTAGTCGCACGTACCGTTCCTAAGTCTGAATAAACCGGCTCGAGTAGATTCCCAATTTATCGTAGCTTCCACACTCGGTGCTGGATTAGCTTTTGGGGGTCCGAAACTCTAAAAGGACAGTTTCATAAATTTGTGACGGAACTTTTGTAAAAATCTGTATTCCTATATGTAGGAATGTTCTTAAGGGTCTATTTGTCCTTCAGGGCTAAAGACAACGCGGCAATTTCTTTTTTGAAATTTGCACTCCCAAAAAATGAATGAAAGTGGCGATTCTGAAAAGCTTCACTTTAGCGAAGATTTAAGAAGATGAAACCTCACTTTTGGGAACGTTGCACAAGACAAAATTCAAGAAATTGATTCAACTAGTAAATTGAAGAAAAGTTGGTTCGCAAGTGCTTTCTTCAATATCCTAAATCGAACGAAAAGCCTAATGATAAAACTTGCTACGAGTCGTCGAACCCAAACAATCCAGCACCGTTTGGTCAAAGAATTAGGATCGTATAATTTGTCCGGCGTATCTCTTGTCAGTTGCCTTTTCTCCGGATTGCCATAATCGTTCAGTCCTGCGGAGGAGCTCTTTTCTCTTCGATAGCGTTTCGTCTTTCTGGAGCGTGCTTGATTGCGCTTATCGAACAATGTATCGACTGACTCGTATCAATAACAGTCTTATCAGTGGCTGCAAAAGTATCAGTGCTTCCAGAATCGCCAGCCCGCAGGTAGGCAGAGAATACGCAGAGTCGAAGGGAAGAGACTCGAGAACTTTTCCCACGATACCAATGAAGAGCTGCGCAATGAGAAATTTTCTCACGCCCCTTCGTTGATTGTTTTCAGATAAGCGAGGAAGTCGCCAAACTTTTGGAGCTCAAAGCTCAGCTCGGCGACAATGATGCAGGTCCGCAAAAATTTATACTCAAAACGCCGAAAGGTACGAGGGACTACAACCCTGAACAAATGGCACTTCGACTCGGTGTTCTCGACAAAATCGTTAGCGTTTTCAAACGCCACGGAGCTGAAACGATCGACACACCGATCTTTGAACTGAAAGTGAGAAATTACTCATTATCGTGACTCTGAAGTTTGCGTCATTAAAAACGCAACAAAAATTCATTTTTTTAAATCGCGCAATAATTTTTGCAAATAAAAAGCTTTCGTTTGTATAAGTGAAGAAATGAAGAAAAAATGTCGTCTTGAAACGATGTACCACGTGAAATGTGAATACGAGAGATATATTTTTATGTAAGTCGAAATTCAAAATCGCCATTTTTCAAGAATAACATATTTTCAATCGTCAAATTGAATCATCGATCTCTGGTTGTGTGAATTCTACAGAAACCGATTTCGAAGCGGATTTCTTTTAATAAACCGAATTCTTCCGTTCAGGAAGTGCTGACCGGGAAATATGGTGAAGATTCAAAGCTCATATACGATCTCAAAGATCAGGGAGGCGAGATTCTCGCACTGAGATACGACCTTACCGTCCCGTTCGCGAGGTACCTCGCGATGAGCAAAATTACGAATATCAAGAGATATCACATCGCGAAAGTTTACAGAAGAGACAATCCTTCGATTCTGAAAGGCCGTTATCGCGAGTTTTATCAGTGCGTGAGTATTCTAAGTATCTAATTCTCCGGCTAACCTCAAAATTTGTCTCTTTCGCAAACATTAAAATTTGTCCCTTCAGCTAACCTCAAAATTTGACTCTTCAGCTAACCTCAAAAACTTGAAAATTGTTTCTTTAACTGGCAAATCACGTTTAAGAAATATTCTGCGTTTCAAGGACTTCGACATTGCTGGCCAATACGATCCGATGATTCCCGACGCGGAATGCGTGCGCGTCGTTTTCGAAGCTCTCTCGAGTCTCGATCTTGGTAGTTTCGTCATAAAGTTGAATCACCGATCACTACTGGACGGCATATTCGCGGCTTGCGGAGTTCCTCAAGATAAATTCCGGAGCGTTTGCTCGTCGGTCGACAAATTGGACAAAAGTCCATGGGAGGAAGTTCGAAAAGAAATAATCGAGGAGAAACACTTGGACGAGGCGATAGCGGACAAAATTGGCGATTACGTCTCAAAACGGGGTGACGCCAGTCTCGTCCAAGAATTAAGAAAAGACGAAAAACTGATGGCCCAAACATCAGCGAAACAGGGTCTCGACGCGATGGAACTTTTACTCAAGTACTGCGAGATCTATCGAGTCTCGGAAAAAGTTGTCTTCGATCTTAGTCTTGCCCGAGGATTGGACTATTATACAGGCCTCATTTACGAGGCTGTCCTCACCTGTGAGTATCTTGAGTGATTTTTCATTGAATAAATGTTTTTTTTTATGAAAAAATCAAGCGTCGTTAAAAAACAAAGTTATTTTTTATATCGTTATAAAAACATCATTTTTGCATTGTTATATTATATCGTCGTAACAATATAGTTATATATTAAATATTAAATTGATATATTTATATATTAAAAATTATATGTTTAAAATAAAGTATATAATAATATCAATATAATTTTTAAATAAAATATTTAATCGAGATTTTTGTATTTTCATAGCGGACAACTGCGAGGTCGGTAGCGTCGCGGGTGGCGGTCGTTACGACAACCTCGTTGGAATGTTCGACAGCAAAAAGAAAACGGTGCCCTGCGTCGGTGTTTCCCTGGGTGTCGAGCGTATATTCAGCGTTCTCGAGGCGAGGCTGGCCAACAAGGGTGAAAAGACTCGGACGACGGAAGTCGAGGTTTTCGTAGCGACGGCGCAGAAGAATTTGCACGAGGAACGTATGAAGCTATTGACGGATCTTTGGGAGGCGGGCATAAAGGCCGAGCAATCATACAAGAAGAGTCCAAAACTTTTGGCCCAATTGCAGCATTGCGAAGATAGCGGAATACCCTTGGCTATTATCATTGGCGAGGGTGAATTAACGCGGGGTGAAGTCACCCTCCGGGAAGTGAAAACTCGCGCGGAAAGATCGATAGCCCGGGCTAGTCTCATCGAAGAACTCCAAAAGGCTCTAAATACCTACACCTAGGAAATTCATGATTTTTTTGGACCTTCTTTGCATTTCCTTTTTCCGTCGCGGGACACGGATCCACCCAACTACGAAATGTCGGATTCATCAAGTTTCTGCGGTTTTTTATTTATTGCACCAACATTTTTCAATAAAAAAAACGAAAACATCGCTGAACGAGTAAACTGTACTTTTCGTTCTGACGAGTTTCAGAATCCCGCGTCGATGCGAAAACTCCAAGTCGCACGTCAAATACTGTTGATAATTAATTCATCTCTCCTAATTACACGCTAATTGTACATTTTTACTATATCACAGGTATACGTCTTACGGTCGAGTCTTCTTTCGAATAGCGACTCTCGATCGTTCATTTTACAGAGGCTGCTTCATTTTACACTGCCACGTCAATCGCAGCGACGTTTCGTGGCAAGCCCGCGAAAAGAAAGTTTTGTTCAAAACGTTTGTATCGACGTTCACGAAAAACCGGTTGATTGTCGTTGCAAACGATGCATTTGCGGTGGAAACCGGTTATAACGACGGGGTTCGTCGTCTTAAGCAGTTCCGAATGTGTATGTAGGTTAGAAGAGGTTAGGGTGAAAAGTGAGATTGGAGGTTAGGTTGCGGCTACGATCAATAGCTGTAGCTTAGGATGAAAAGTGACGTTTGGGTTTGTTTGGGTTATATCCTTCGTGTGGATGATCATCAGATGAAGATAAGGGAAAAACCACATCGGACGAATTATCACCATTTCGCAAAATACATTAGAGTCTGTATCACTCAACATTCAAGAATGTTTCTGTTCAGATGTTGGATTCCTGGTCTTGCCGAGGCTTCAGAACAGCTCGATTACCCGAATTATCGACTTTAACTTCAGTCAAGGACTCAGATTCTACGTTCGACAACCTCATCGTCGCTCTGTAGCGCTCGAAAGGATCCTCGCTGGGTTTCTCGATCTTGACTTCCATCAGTGGTTTGTACGAATCAATGGAGACCCTAGGTTTGTCCCGTGGATTCTTGTTAGTCGAGCTCTTCCGACTGTCGTCAGAGTCGGAGCTGCTGGGTTGAAAAATGTCCGGGTATTTTTGCGATTCCGTCCAAGCTGAAACGCTGATAGGCGAGACTCTCCGGCTGGCGTTGCTCTTCGTATCAGTGGTGGCTGTCGAGCAAGAAGATACGGATTCCTTTTTCGTCGGATCTTGAGTACTCAGGTAAAACGTTTTCATCACTGCTCCGGCTTGCTGGGTGATGGAAGGTTCCGTTTCGATATTTTTTACGCCGCGGAGCGCTTCGTATATCGTCCTTGAATCTCCAGGATCGTTGGAGCCTGCGACGAAGGGATTGATCGGAAGGTTCGATTTGGTCTCGACGTAGGAGAAAGGATCGTCGGATGACGAGTCCTTCGGAGTAGGCATCGCAGGTTTGGAACTTCTCTCCTCTTCTGATTCGACGCGAGATTGATCAAGGCTTCTCGAACCGGAAGCTTGCATAGATTCGCTGCTTTTGGGAACGTCACGATCCTCGGATTTCGGGGAAACTATCGTTACGGTCTTTTGTCCAGATTTGGAGGTGAGATCTTTCGGACCACCGAGAATTCTGACTCCATCGACCAAAGGACTGACAGCTTGAGAACTCCTCTCGCCAGTCGACCTGGTGGAAGCTTCAGAGTTCACGTCGCTCAAGCTGAAAGCTCTCACACGCTTCCTCATGTTCATCTGGTTGATCTGCCGCTGCAACATTCCTGCTCGCCAACGTGGCAACCCTTTCGTAACGGTTGAACCTCCCGGAACTGCCTGGCTGTCACCTTGCACCGTTGGACGAAGGGAAAACCTCCGGACGCCTGCGGACGATGTTACTGGGGTTGAAACACCCGGGGCTCCTTCCATCTGAACCAGCGAGTCTTTTGGACAATCAGCGACGAAAGCCTCTGCGTTGTAGCCTGGTGTTGAAGGAATGGACGAGCCTAGTCGCTCTTTGGCATTCATTCCCTACGGTCAATGATAAATCAGAGTTAAACTCTACCATTGAACATTAACTGGCTATACGCAAGTAGAAATTTTGAAAATGAACAATGCCAATCTAAATCTTAATGATGACTCAATATCAATGAATACCGAAGTTTCTCCGCTTCAACGAATTGACCAGTTGTGTACTTACGGACAAGTACGGTGATCCGTTTTGCGGTGAATTGCTGAGAGGCGTAACGACCGGTCTCAACGAGAATCTTCTTCTAGGTTTGACATAGGGATGAGCCAAACTGCTTCGACGATTGTAAGATGGTGTCGAGGAGCCGGAGTTTTCCGCGGGTCTGAGAGAGAATCGTCTGGCAGCCGGATTAGCGGTTGCACCCGTAACGGTGTTTTGATTGCTCTGATTGGTAGGATCGGACAAGGGTGAAAAGAGGGCTAGCAAGCTCGGTAATTTAGGAGGCGTGAGACAAGCGGTGCCCATTTTCCTCTGGGGTTTCTTCGCGTACTCTTCGGTGCCGGGAGCAGCGACTCGTGTGTGAAGAGCAGTGAGGGCGCGTAGGAAGTCAGCTAAAGAGGTTTCCTCCAGGAGGTTGCTGCCTTCGAGGGAGTTAGCCAGATTGGCAGCGCCGGTATGAGTGAAGTAGTTTCTGGACGATGAAGAGTCGGGGATAATTTCGCGATTTCTGGAAAAGCCACCTGATTGGTTAGGATTGATATTGGAGCCGCCTGATGGTTGAGTCAGGTACGTTTCGCTGTCGCCAATCTCCATGTCCTCCACCGAGACCGAATTCCTCGATCTTGGAGCGCAAGGTTCCCTCTTCGAAAATTGTTTGATCCAACGTGGCAAAAGTGTTTTCGGGACTGATATGGGCAAACCGAAATTGGCGAATTTCGATTTGGTCTCTTTTGGTGGACCGCTGGTGTTCGTCCCGTTCCTTCGGGCTTTTATTATCTCTTGGATCTTCGTCGATGCTGATGGACCCGACCACGTCCACTCGACGTTTCTCTGCGCCATTCCTGGGTCGTACTTCGGATCGAGACGGACTTCGCTGGTCGCTCGAGAACGGGGTTTCCTCAGAGTCGACGCTTTGCTGTCACCACCCAACTTCCACGTTGAATTGTTGCTCCAACCCTTCTCGCTTGACAAAATTTCTTTGTCCGTGAAACCTTGGACTCCCGGTGAATCTTCGGGACTCTGCTCGCACGGATCAATCTCGTTCGCGTCGTCAGCTGATGGTGGTATGTATCCGAGGATGTTTACCAGACGGGCTAACAACTCGGCAGGCTGGACCATCGCGTGGGTCGCGAACGTTGCGTTCTTGTCGATTCTTTGGAGATCCGTTTCCGAAACTACACGCGCCAGTGGTGTCTCCTAGAATTAAAGTGTTTTTTTTTTTAGGTTTTAGACGTGGTAGAATTTTAGAAGAGAAAGTCTAGATAAATTTAGAAGGTTTGGTTATGTAACCAGTTCTTTTAAAGTTATAAATTCTAAAGTTGTTGATAAAGATTTAGAAGGGATGGTTCATTTTAGAAGGTTTGGTTCATTTTAGATGCCGAAAGGTAATTTTAGAGGAGACGATTGATTTCAGAAGGGGACGGTTGATTTTAGAGGAGGAGATCGATTTTAAAAGAGGATGGTTGATTTTAGAGGAGACGATTGATTTCAGAAGAGGATGGTTGATTTTAGAGGAGACGATTGATTTCAGAAGAGGATGGTTGATTTTAGAGGAGGCGATTGATTTCAGAAGAGGATGGTTGATTTTAGAGGAGACGATTGATTTCAGAAGAAGATGGTTGATTTTAGAGGCGACGATTGATTTCAGAAGAGGATGGTTGATTTTAGAGGAGACGATCGATTTCAGAAGAGGATGGTTGATTTTAGAGGAGACGATTGATTTCAGAAGGGGACGGTTGATTTTAGAGGAGACGATTGATTTCAGAAGAGGATGGTTGATTTTAGAGGAGACGATCGATTTCAGAAGAGGATGGTTGATTTTAGAGGAGACGAT
>JAPYZJ010004451.1:0-13622 GCA_030522765.1 Ophioninae sp. B BG-2022a | reverse complement strand
AGACCCGTACCAAAACTAAGCAGACGACGAGAGAAAAAAAGAAAAAAAAAAAAAAAAAAAAAAACGAAAACGGCCAGAAGCGAATTGGAACGCATTGGCGAGAGTCCGAGCAACCGATCGGCTGCAATTAACGTCGCCACCAACGTAGGGCAGCCAGTCAAAGCAGCAACAGCACCAGTCGAGGGACCTGAGCCAATTAAACATTCGCGATTGCCATGAAAAGGAATCGCCTCGGCGTTGAAAGGAAATTAAATTCCCGAAGCTCTGGCTTTTCATTCCCGTCTATGCATGTACATATATATATCTACCATCGCTTTCTATCGATGCCCAACCGTATCTAAGGAAATATGCGTTCCTGGTTGGCGAAAACCAATGGGGCTTGAATAAAAAGGGCCAAGCGCGGAATCGTTTCTACTCTCTTTTGTGACTCTAGTGTATGTAAGCCACTCACGATTGTCAGTTTTCCCGATAATACGCGAGTACTCCGAAATAACTCTTTTGCCGAGGCTAATTCGTTCAAATGTTTTCCTTGGAGCCCGCAAAAAGTAAATGATAGTCGACAATATTCTCGGTATAATTGGATTCTCGGATCGTTTTTTTTTTCAGGTATTATTCTCTGAAGACCGTCCGGCAAAAAACTGGTCCAAAACGATGACGTTCAAATTGTGCATCGTTGAATCAGAACGAAAATTAATTCTATCTTGGGACCCAATATTTTTTTGCTCATACAAAATGTGAAGGTTCCCTAATATGTCTTTTCTTATTGTTGTCAGAAACATGCAATTTCGATTTGCAAAAAAAAAAAACAATTTGGGTTCTGACAGGAATGAAAAACCTAAAAATATATTCTGAAAACGTTGCAAAATTCAACGTCATCGAAAACGGGAAAGTCGTCGATTTACGAATCTAGGTTATGTCGTAAGGTAGTAGCTTTTCAAATAGCTGATTTATTTAATAACCTAACACTTGGAAATGTTAATATTCCACGTTCGATAATAGTTCAATTCGACGATATTAGCATCGATGAATCGACTGGCAAACAGCGCAGTCGATATAGATAAAAGAATCTGAATCTTCGACTGACCAACCGATCGATCCAGAATATTAATGAAATAATATCTTCAGAATTTGAATAAAGAATTATTAAGTGACAAATTTTCAAAAGATTATACCAAGAGCTACGAATATTCAAGAATTCCATCGATTTATAAATGTATCTCAAAAAAAAACCTCAAAAGAATTTCAACAACGAAGTACGATTTTGGTCCACAACTGGCTTTGAATCAACATTCAGCTGACAATCTTTTTTTCTGTTTGAAATTTCAGGTTCTCATTTCCCTCAATCCTTTTTTTCGGTTCCCTCGGTGGAAATGATTATCGAGTAATGAGCCAGCCGTGGTAGGAAATTTCGAAAATGGCGTTGCGTTGTTGTAATATAAATGCAAAGTCAGATTGATACGCGAGTTAGGTTGGGGCAAGGAGACGGAAGGTTCCGAAGGAACGAGGGAGGAAGGGAGGAAGAGAGGAAGGATTCAGGAGCGAAAGAACGAGAGTAGAGTGGTACACGTTGAAGAGGCCGAACGTTCAAGCCGAAGCTGAAGTCGTTTGGTACAAGACAGCGGCACATGTAAGAGTTTGAGTAACAACGAGTTGAAATAACGATGGAAAGAGGGACTCGGTGTATATAGAAGAAGCGAAGGTGAATAAGGGAAGGGGAAAGCCGAGGGTACGTCGGGAGGGATGAAACGGTGTGAGGGCGGAAAGCCAGGGAAACTAGCTCGGAATAATTAATAAATGCGAAAATGCATTAGTATGCGTCGCGTGGGGTGAGTTTGAGTACGGATCTCGAAAGAGACCGCTCTTTCATATATACATACATGTATACGCGTACATAAGTACAAATGTTAGTACATAGTGTCGTTTTTGGGCAGGGGTTTGGGTGTCTCCTCCACCACCGTGTCTCCAGGCCAAGCGTAGGCCAACCTGAGAAGAGACCGAGACCAAGCCTGGAATTATAAAATAATAAAGAGAAAATTACGTAATGCGAGGATCAGATGAGAATTAGAGGACAATGAGGTAGGGTCTAGGGTACTCTTTCCAGCAACCTTTAGCTGCGTGATGGCGACACGCGGTGTGCCAAGAAAACTGGGATCTCGAAAGACGGGGAGGTACAGAGAAAAGCCGACTCCTGTCTCTTTCGTTGCCACGCCACGATTGTACGCTCCTCCTGTTCAACCAAGGAAGGACGTTAATGCGTCCTGTATGTACATTGGCTGAGGCCCGTGAGCTTGAAAAGCGAAGGTCGAGCAGTAGACGTCTTAATGTCTTCAACGTCTGGGCATCACGATTCTCCCTTTTTTTTTTTCTTTTACCAACCACTATCAGCTCTCATTTATTTCGCAGCTTCATATCAGTTCTTCGCTTGACCCTGAGTTTTTTTGAAAACGATTTTCGGTCAAACGTCTGGCAATAATTCCAATTTTTGTGGTCGATCGTTTTGGCTCCCGACCCAACGAAGTGCACCCACCGTTGGCTGGTCATTGTTTATTGCTTTATTTCAACAAATCCTTAGCGTATTTTCCTACATACTTCTTTTTGTATAATTGAAGGCGTAATCTAGATTTGACCAAAGCAGAGTTCATTTTTTATCCTCGAATATGAAAAAAGTGTTTTTGAACTTTGTCCGATTGGCTCGTGGAACAGGGAAAATGACGAGATAAACAATGGCGTCTTTTCGAAAGTGCGCTGAGGGGAGAACGAAAAAAAGTTTTGATACTTCGTTCTAATAAGAAACATGCGAAAACCCGTTCGCGCGGCACTAATCGCGGAGAGATTCCTAATTAGTAGTCGGAAGGGAACGTTGCGACCGTCGCGACTTTGTAAATGGTAACAATGTTATGTAATTAGGTAAAAAGTTCTGTAATCAAGAAGTAGATCTTCTGTGACTCGCTTCTCTCTCTGTCTCTTCCCCTCTCTCTTCTTTATCCTTCTTCCTCCCGGCCTTCATCTTCGCACCCAATCTCCTCTGGCTCCTCTATACTTCCCTACGAAAAAGGTCTCGTCGCGTTTCCACCTCACTCTGTATTAAAATAGTCTCGCTATGGGAGAGGACTCTTTGCGTCCTGCATATCTTGCAACAATGTCGGGTATATAGAAATCCTCGAAACCTCGACAAAATAAACGAATCGAGAAACCGAGAATTTCGATTACTTCGAAATTGAATCCCCACTTTCGTCAAAATAACATTTCGTAGACATCGATCGAGATCTGGATGTTCTTGCGCCATAATCACAATAGTATATACAAACAATCATCAGATATAATTTTTTAAAGATAATTGTTTGAAAAATTGGGTGAATCTTCTTGAGCGTCACATTATAGTGTATACAAAATTTGAAAAGGTTTCACCGTTTGGTAATCGATATATTCAGTGATAAACCGAAACAAACCCTAACACGAGGTGTTATGGGAAGTTATTAAAAAAAAATACGATTTGTTACAACAAACAACACGATTTCTAGACGGTCAAACTTTCTCAAATTTTATCCACTGTTGAGTATAATTGTTAAGAAGGTTTATACAAATTTTAAACAATTAATCTTCAAATTGGTATAAGGCAAGAATATCCTTAAGGACACGTAGAAGATGCACCACGTGACAGATGAGTGCGGGAAAAATGGTCGAGTTTTTTGAACCCGGATTTCTCAAGGATCAAACATTTTTTATCGTAAAATTGAAGTATCAACCGCTGCGTCTATGAATTTTTCGAAGACTGGTGCTCCATTTTTTATTAAAAACCTTAAGCAACGATGAGAAACGTGATTTAGAATTTTTTTTAGGTTATGTCGATCTTGGGCGAGTCCTTAATTTGCGATTGTACGTTAGCACCGTTGCAAGCTCCGATCGTTTCACAAGAAAACCGATCAAACAACCAATTTACGTACGAGCCTTTTTCTAAGACTGGATTTTAAGTACAGTTTCAAACGAAAATGATAACAATAATAATAATAATAATAATAATGGGTATAATGGATTGTACAAAAGTAAATTCTAATGTAGAATATTGGAATACTCGAAAGCCATGAGACTTTGCAGGTGGATGGTACGTGTACTCTTCCATACGGTGAAAAATCAGGGGAGGGAAATACACAAGTAAATTGGTCATCCGATATTGCAGTCAGCGATCCAGTGGGGATGTACATTGGTACAACTTTGCCGGATGATCTCATCGACTCGTACGGAGTCGAGACGTAATGGAGAACTCGTGCATGGAAGAGGATCATTGTCGTTACATGTGTCATATACAGGGTGTCATAAAACAGAATGATAATACTGTAAGTTCTGACAGGCCAGCTCATGTTGATTCGGAATAACCAAATACGACCACATTGAAAGTGAATACTTTTCGAGACATTCGCACTTTTTTTAAACTCGTGGAAAACTCAGAGTTAAAACTTATTTCGCATATCAGAAAACTGCAAGTATGAATTTTTTTGTGTTTAGATATTACTAAAAAATCGTGCTATCGATGACAACTAAATGAACAACTTAAACCCGAGCAATATCGATTTAGCTGCAACCCTGAGAAATATTGGGGGATATTCATCAGTTTTCAGTTGCTCGGTTGGTAGTTATTGATAGCACGATCTATTAGCAATATTCAGACAAAAAGATCCGTATTTGCAACTGTGGCATGGAAAACATTGCCTCAAGGACGTACAGAAGATCGACACAACTTCACAAGTTTTCAAACTCACTTTTCTCATAGAAATATACATTTTTCGATAAAACCTAGCATCAGGCCCTGTAGAATTCATACCAGAAATTAGTGGTTTTATTTAACGTTAAAAATGTTTTGTCATTAAGAGAATCTGTTAGGCTAAAGTTAGAGATTTCCACGACTTAAAAAAAATGCAGATATTTCGAAAACTATGACATTTCTCACCGAGGTCATATTTGGTTATACTTGATGTCACCATGAGCTGGACTGACATCTGCAACATTATCGTTAGTCTTTGCGACACACTGTATACACATATTATAAGTAATGTCACGTACTCACGTGCATAATCGTGTATATACTATATTAAATCAACGAGCAACGTTACACGTTCGATAACTCTGCACCATGCTTTTATTATATATATATTAAACTCCGAACCTAATACGGGCAGAGCAGAGTGGTATAACGTTTAACATTTGTCAGCATCCGAGAAAACCGAGCGCAGCACAGTGCGCGTTTCTCGACCGTACATATTTCTTTTTCACTTGCAGCGCATATTACAACAGGCGCATTCGAATTACATACACACATATATACATTTATACATATATATATATATATATACTCAACTTCAACAAACGAATAAATATATATATATTCGTTTGTTGAAATTAAATAAATTGATAAAGAAATACGAGTGCGCAAATGGGATGACAACACTTTGTGGTCGTATGAGAGATCGATAAATTGAAGTGTTGAGGCAACAAACGGCCCGCACGTGTCACTGGGTCTTGTTCGACAAACGGGTATTCTATGAAGCTGACAAAGCTATGATACACCTCTGTTAGCAATATTTTTTTGTTCGTTTACAGTAATGAGGGAACAAGTTGTTGAGCTCGTGTTGGAGCTTGCAGATGAACAACTGTTTCTCCTTTCGATCGATGAAGGTAGGGTTTTAGGGCTTCGTCCGATTTATCGAGCCTCCTTTCATGGGACAGACCAGGAATATCACAATATCTTTTCCTGGAAGGAACATTGACATTTCCTGAATATGAATTCTCGATTGATTATTAAATAATACTTCTTGCGTCATCAAAGATTTTTATAATTGGATATAATTTAGCATTAAACTCGTTACGTTGCGATCCTATTGCAGGGTGGAAACCCTATCAGAGCCTGATATCTAGGGCAGATCAGGGCCAGTACTTTTTCCGACTCAAATTCCTATCCGGGTAATATCAATGATTTTCCAGATTGCTGAACATCATGCGACCAAAAAAAAACTTTGGTTCTTTGTTTTGTGGTTTGGTGAGTGTACGTATTGGAAAATGGAAAGAGCCGATCGTGACGATATGCTGGTGACAGAATTTGATCGACTGGACGATGACTGGGCGTATCAACTGGAATGTTGAATGTTTCTTTTGGGTTTTTATTCACGTGTACAGATCCGGTGGTTTCGTTGATGGGTTTTTTTTCTTCCTCTTCGTTTCGGGAACAAGGGGTGGAAATGATCCTTACAGAAATGGGAAGACGAGCCGGACAAAGACTCCAGTCTTTTCGTGGCTTCGCTCTGAGAGAAAGAGAAAGAAAGAGGAAGGGGAAGGAACGGAAAGAGATGGAAATTCGTGCGGACATTTTTCCTTCCCGGTATCACAATAGAAGACCGGATTTCTTTTGGCCCCGTCTTACAAGTTTCCCTTTTCCTAGCAGCTCTACAGACCAACCCCTTGTCCTTCTTACAGGCCGGAATTACAAATTTCGGGCTCTTCTTTCGTCGCCGTGGACGTCGCCGGCGTCGTCGTTGTCGACCTTCCCTTTTTTTCTTCTTCGGCTCTTTTTATTTTCATCGTGGACGACTGCGGTGTCCCGCGCGTAACTTTATTGTGTTCAGGGTGATTAAGAGCATCACGTCCGAGTAGAAAAGACATTCTGTACCAAGCGGTCTAACTACAACCTACATATACAGGGTGTCCCAGGTAAGAATGTCATCAGTGAAATGGGGAGTCAGGATCAACCCCTGAATTGTTATTAATTTTTAAAGTCAGCCAATCAGGCGCGCACCTTCAGCGGGCTTAGCATCCAAATAATTATTATATTTAGACATTTAGTTTCATATCGCAAGTCCCTGACGATGTATTTTTATACCTTGAAGACAAATCCACAATTTAATTCACATTGAACTCTCCATTTCTAGGGAAAAATGTCGAAAAAATATTCTAGCAAGGTTTTTTGCATTTTCGAAATGCAAAAATGGAAAAAAAATTTCGACTTCCCTGGCCACTTTCCCAGAATCTCAATAATCGCGATATTTCAAAAGGTCGGAGAGTAGGCTTCTTCTATGCGATAGAGATTCATTTAGTAAGTTTGGAAAAGGTTTTTGCCTGACTTAAATAATGGCGTTGGATTCGTATCGATACCTCGTATAGTTTCCCCGGAAAGTCCACTTGAAAAGTCGCATAAAAAAAGGCAAAGGGGTATGTATGGAAAAATCTGCAAAAATCGATGGCCCAACTTTGAAATTTTGCTAAAAATCGAAAAATCATCGGATTTGAATTTTTTAAAAAGCATTTTGAAGAGAAAATCATAAAGAAAAGATTGAGCACAGAGTGGAGTGCCAAATCCTGAAGGAAAAAAAGTTATCGATGATTAAGTGAATAAACTTTTTTTTCTCAAAAATCCAAAAAAATTTTGGATCTTTAATATTTTTTCAAATTGTCTATTTTGATGTAATTTGATCCCCTAAGCACGAATCCACCATTCATTTCCCCCAAAACCCAAACTTTCTATGAAAAAATCGCAAAAATTTTCTAAAAACACGATTTGTTCATGGAAATTTTGGGTTTTGGGGGAAATGAATGGTGGATTCGTGCTCAGGGAATCAAATTAAATCGAAATGGACCTATGAAAAAAATATTAAAAATCCAATTTTTTTTTTACTTTTGGGGAAAATTTTTTTTTACTAAATCATCGATTACTTTTTTACCTTTAGGATTTGGCACTCCACTCTGTGCTCAATCTTTTCGTTATGATTTTCTCTTCAAAATGCTTTTTTAAAAATTCAAATCCGATGGTTTTTCGATTTTTAGCAGAATTTCAAAGTTGGGCCATCGGTTTTTGCCAATTTTTCCATACATACCCCTTTGCCTCTTTGTTTGCGTTTTTTCAAGTGGACTTTGCGAGGAAACTATACGAGGCATCGATACGAATCCAACGCCATTATTTAAGTCAGGCAAAAACCTTTTCCAAACCCATCAAATGAATCTTTATCGCATAGAAGAAGCCTACTCTACGACCTTTTGAAATATCGTGATTTTTGAGATTCTGGAAAAGTGGCCAGGGAAGTCGAAAAATTTTTTTTTCCGTTTTTCAACTCTTAAAAGGATGTATTTGATCGGAAATTTTCTGCTGATTACGAATATGCCCGAGTTTTTGCCGAAAGTGCCAAATTAGACTGGGAAAATGCGAAAAACCTTACTAAAATATTTTTAGTCAGAATTTATTAGACAAGTAGTAAAAACTAGAACAGCTGAGCAATGGTCTAAGCTAAAGAAATCGCCCAGGTATACCGACCAAGCCCGAAAGGGCACATTTGATCGAGAAAAAAAAGAAACGGTGCTTAAGGAATTTGTAGGTGTACTTAAGAGAGTGCTGGATCGGTAGAGACGTGCTCCAGCAAACCAAACGGGAATATAACGTCGATTGGATATAGTACGCGCGAAAGATGTGTGTAGCGAAAAGTGCGAACATGAATGGACTCGGTCGCAACATGGACCCAGGCAGGCGTCGTCTATGCGAAGAGATTTCCGAGCGTTTAACCTGCGGTTTAATAGACTGTAAACGTGCTGCGAACGGGAAAACGTTACGATGAGATTTAATGGTCAACAGATACGTGTCACTCTCTTATTTCCTTTACCTATCGCTTCTTCTCTCTTGTCCTCTATCACTCTCTTTCTTTATCTCGGATTTTCTTTCTCTCTCTTGAAAAAAGAGGGTTTTTAGTTGCAGCTTACTATTTTTTTTTTTTCGTTGACATTATTTTTGTATCGTTTAGTAGAAGTTTGCATAAATCGTATGCCTATATTATTTTGTATTATTTATTAATATACTGTATTATTTAATATAAAATTATTATGCTTTTATTTTAGTTAAGTTTTCATTTGGTGAGATATTTTGACTTTTTTGTTGTTTGGGTTTTTCTTTGTTTGTAATTTTTCGTTACTCTGCATTCTTCATTATCATTGTAAATTTAGTCTGGTACGGAATATTATATGGATTCTGACATTCCGACTTTTTTCGTTTTTTCAGTTATTCCCACAACTTCGTTAAAAATCATAGTCGAAAATGCTAATTTTTTTCCGATCGATTCTTGATGAAAAACACGTCATTTTTTTCATGGCTGATAATTCGATGCACAATTGTAAAATGAAAAATACTCAAGTTTAATACTTACGCTAGTTCGAGCGTGGCCGCGCGGGTTAAGCTGCCAGGGAACCGTCGTGGGCTGAAAGTGTTCCTTTTCCCAGGAACCGTTGTCGAACGGGCTGTCACCGATGTGTCCCTATAACAGATTATTCAATTTCCGTTCAAACTATACGTTTCGCAGACGTTACTGAACGATAATATTTCGCAATGTTCAAGCCGTCCAAAGATAAAGTGCCAATTAAACGTCTGAACGAAAATAATGTAGTTTAACGTTTTATTACGATCGAACAAAAAAATGGTGGCAGCGACTACGAACGATGAATTTGAAAACTGGCCGACTGTGCATTAATTTTGAGAGAATTTTTGGTGACACGAAATAAATTGAAAATTGTATACGACAGAAATAAAGTATTTTTTCTGGAGCAGGAAATTATTAGCTCCAAAAATAATACTTACTATATATCTTTCAAAAATAATTTTTTAATTTCGTTCCGTTACTTTTTCCTATATAAGCTGAAATCTACCTTCTAATGGAATAATGTTACAATAGATTTCTCATGGTGAAAAATCTCGGGGTGTAAATGTGTAAGACGAAAAAAGCCACCTCGGGGTGCAAAGTACGACTTTGCACACCACAAGCTTTATTTTTTTTAAACTTTTGACCCAGAGGTAGCGGATTTCAAGAGTGCGAGAGAAAATCTCCCTTCTGGCGCTGTGGCCCACGCGAACGTATAAATCATGCTGTACAATGAGACCGCTACATCTTCGAGTTGGACCAGCACCCTCTTCCGTCTATCTCCGAGTTTCTGCGAATTCTTTTATAAATCTTATCATTCCTCGGAGCTCAAGATGTATGCACCACAAAACGCAGAAATTAAAAATGGTGCTTTCAATATGGTGGACCAAAATGCAAACATTGATTCGAATCGGATGGAACTTGGTACTTGGGGATTTTCGAGGTCGTTGTTTACGAATCTGTAATAAAAATGCAGGAATTCAAAATGGTCGATCCAATATGGCGCTCCAAAGTAGAAAAGTTTATTTTAATCGGATGGAAAGTGGTACTTGAGGGTTCATTCATTTGGAGAGCAGATTTCTGATTTTCGAAAACCCCGGGGTACCAAATTTCGTGAAACTCCAAATACTTTTATTTTCGCGTTTGGGCCACTCGGCTTGTTATTGTTATCCCATAAATAGCCGTTATAAATTCACATTTTTATAACTGCTGAACGAATAATCGAAAAATAAAAAAACTGTATTAATGTTCCATGAGGACTTATAATTCTTTAATTTTTTTAAAAAATTCGCTAATTTTTTAATATCTATTCACATAATACCTTACAGAGATTTTTATCGAGTGAAAAAATAGTTAAAATGTTGGATGAACTTAAAGGATCGGAGATGCGTCTAAGTTGATCGAATGATTGATTACGGCGAGTTGAGAATCGTAATTGAATTTGGACGAAAGTGAGGAAAGTCAGGACTGGAGTAATCGGCCAATTGTGATATCGGTGTGGGAAAAGCTCGATGGTTTTCGACACTTGCGAGTTCCCGTCTATCATTAAGCAACACCGAGAGAATGTCCATAAATATCCACATTTCAATTAACACGTTTCGATGGTAAATTCACGCGATGACAGATTCGACGGTGGACCAGCCCGGAGAATGTCATTAGGAGGTTAGCTCGGTGCTTGAAACATCAGTGCTAAAATTAAACTCCGATGAAAGCTGGTAAACGTCGAAGAAATAGTCACATCTTGTTACTCGGTTCGTCAAAGGGATCACGTTTTGGATACCCAAGTATCCGATATACGTTTATAAACTTACACATACGTAAATCTTCCGTTCTCACCTATGCAATACATCGTCGTCTCGTATTCTTGGCGGAGGATTTAATTATATTCGCCCGTAAGCAAGAAATCGAATAAAATTTTGCGAATTATGCTCGTACATATGATCCTGAGGAGAGCAGCCGAGGACAGTTTCTAATTTCGTACTATTTATAATACGTGGAAACTCAGAGCCACGTATTACGTTGTAGACTTCACGTAAACGAATACGCCAAAAGACTCGCTCGAGTCTCGAGGCCCGAGTAATTAAAAAGGAGAATCGTACGTATATCCGGGGTATAAATAGTTCTCATTGTGTCCGTTATAATGCCCCAGGGTATGTATACTGCGTGTATACACGAAGCGAGTTATTTCGTACAAACGAGTTACTTATTCATTCCTGTTCTACGGTAAGGACGAGACGTAGCGATCGATCCTTCCAGAGAGACGAGAACTCTCTCTCTCTCGCTGTTTTTTTTTTATCAATCTTTTTCGATAACTATCGTTTAAACGAATGTTGAAAAAAGAGCTTGGTTTTGCTTGCCTTTGAAGTGCAGAAGCAAGAGAATTATTTTTTTATTCATTTTTTATTTCGTTAGGGTTTTTTTTTAATAATCAGTTAAAGTATTATTAAGTATAAGTATACTCGATGGATATTGAAAAAATCGCCATTATTATTTGAAATGAATTCTTGAGAAATGGTAAATCTTGATAGAGTAGTAATGCATTGATTATTTTTTAACTTTTCATAAAATAATTTCTAATTGTAAACTTTGGACTTAAGACTGTCATTTATGGAAAAACACCCGTTTGCAGAATATTATATCTTGAAGATTAAGGATCAAGCGATTGATCGGTCGAAGTTTCAAGTAAATAGACTGCGGTTTCAATTTTTGAAATTTATAAATCGGCAATCATTGGAAAACTCAATATATATATTGGATCTGGGTTATTATTCATAATAAAAAAATTATCCGAAAAATCCAATTTTGGAGTATTGAGTATTGATTATTAATTTTTATTTTTGCTAAACAATTTACTTTTTAAGTATTGATTAAATTAAAAAATTTAGACATTTTTTAAATCACTATTGAAAATAAAAAAAATAAAAATGTCTAAGTATTAAAGTATTATAAAAAGAGCTATTCCTTCGGCTGAACACGTATGCAATGATCTAGACTCGTAAATTCCCGATCCACCCATTTTCGAACGAACTTTGAGCCTTTCGGTTAAAACCGGGCTGACTTTACAAAATTGAAAAGGAAAAAGCCCGAGATAATATTCTATGAATAAATTTTGATGTCTATTCATACGGAATGTCGATTTGCATTCGTAAAGATACAGTTACCTCTAAACGTAACAAAGTTCTACCACAAATTCGATCATTCCCTTATCCGTGTATCATTCCAGAGTAAAAATGTAAAAATGCTGAATTTGGTGTTTTGTTCAGTGACGCATCGTACCAAAGATGTTCCTAGCAGGGTTTCTGCTTTTTCACGAGGGTCCGTCAAACGCGGTATCTACTTGAAGCCTCGCGTAGGTACGAGTAGAAATAAACAGACGACGAGGTAAATAACGAATCGTGGAGTAATCGCCGTCTACAATGAAACGCAACGAGAGAATTCAGAAGGAGGGAGTGAGCAAGCAAAAGTGAAAAGTAAAGTGAAGGCTCGACTGTAGCTGTCGTATGTGCATGTGCAACTTCGTTTTATACGTGTAGATGTACGGTTTTTAGAGAGAGAGAGAGAGAGAGAGATACAGGGGTAAAAGACGCAGAGGTGCAGAGGACGATACAGAGGGAAGGGGCAGAGAGAGAAAGAGAAAGAGGGAGAGTGCTATCGAGACGTACAGTATAACCCCGATTAACCAGATCGGGTCATCCATGGAGCGGATTCACCGTGCGTCTTTCAAACGCCTTGACACTTGCGCGTCCATCCGAGCATGGTCATTTCCGTCAACCGCAAAACGTGAGAAATGGCAAACGGAGTTTTGCAAAAGTGCGACGGATAATTCACAGAAGTGTTCGAGGATGAAAGATGATCCTGATTTTGAGGAAAACACAGAACCTGCCTACTTGACTATTTCGATCAGGAAGTTCGATCAGGATCAATTTGATCGAATATTTGCAGCTCAGGAAAATGAAACTTCAAAAAAGAGGGGAAAATCAAGAGCAATTTTCAGCATAGATAAATGTCATTTAGTGCAAGATACGATGTAAAATATTACAATGAAATCGTCAAGGCGTTCGTATATAAATAATATAATATAAATATAATATAATAAGTATATTAATGTACAGCCTTGGCCAAAAGTATTAGGCATCCAATAATTTTTCTATCCGGACGAAAAATCGAATTTCTCGGAAAAAAAATAATCGTAAAAATTTGTTCAACAAACGAAACTGAAGCGAATGGTAATCTCTACGAACATCTAATCTCTCAATTTCGGGATCACCATTTTTCGAAGTCTGGCAAGCGATTATGCAAAGTACGAAAACAGTGGAAAATTCCGTAATTTTTTAAGTGACGTACCGGCTACAAAAAAAATCCCAAAAATGAGAATGAAAAAGCAAAAGGAAGCGATTTTTGTCCTCTTTGAAACGCCGTTTGGTAAATTGAGTTACGATCATTTTTCGCCGAGATATCGAA
>JAPYZJ010004450.1:0-15874 GCA_030522765.1 Ophioninae sp. B BG-2022a | reverse complement strand
AGGGGTATGTATGGAAAAATTGGCAAAAATCGATGGTCCAACTTTGAAATTCTGCCAAAAATCGAAAAATCATCGGATTTCAATGATTAAAAAAGCATTCTGAAGCGAAAATCATAACGAAGAGATTGAGCGGAGAGTGGAGTGCCAAATCCTAAAGGAAAAAAAGTTATCGATGATTGAGTGAAAAAACTATTTTGGCCCTAAAATTCAAAAAATTTTGGATTTTTGGGCGAAAAAAGTTTTTTCACTCAATCATCGATAACTTTTTTTCCTTTGGGGTTTTGCACTCCACTCCGTGCTCGATCTCTTTGTTATGATTTTCTCTTCAAAATGCTTTTTTAAGAATTCAAATCCGATGATTTTTCGATTAATTTCAAAGTTGGACCATCGATTTTTGCCAATTTTTCCATACATACCCCTTTGCCTCTTTTTTCGCGATTTTTCAAGTGGACTTTCCGGGAAAACTATGCGAGACATCGATACGAATCCAACGCGCCATTATTCGAGTCAGACAAAAAGCTTTTCCAAACCCACCGAATAATTCTTCATAGCAAATAAGAAGCTTACCCTACGACCTTTTGAAATTTCGTGATTTTTCCGAGTCCGAAAAAGTGGTCGGGCCAGACGAAGAACATTTTTTTCCGTTTTTAAACTCTTGAAAGGGGCTGTTTGATCGGAAATTTTCCGCTGATTACGGGTATGCGTGAGTTTTTGGCGAATGATATTTGTTGGACATTTTTCCCTAGAAATGGAGAGTTGAAGGCGAATGAAATGGTGGATTTTAAGAACAATTGAGGGGTTGATCCGGGAAGCATACACGCTTGTACCAATCGACTCGGAATTTCACGGCCAACTTCCCGTTTCACGGATGACATTCTTACGTGAGACACCTTGTAGATGTAAAAAATGATGCAATTCCAAAAAAACAAACACTGGAAAAAAACTAAATTGTATTTACAAGCAAAAATTTAATGAGAAAGAAATAAATAAATTTCATTGAAAAAAAAAACCCTCGCGAGTCGACGGATGTATCGAGGATCGTTTTACGGACGTGTACGCGTCGCCCCCTACATCCGGAAAACGCATGCCGCGGGCGCGTTCATTTTCCTCTACCGTGAGGCTTTTCATTCCGGATGGTGATCCAAAGAGAGCGGGGAAGGGTGGAACAAAAATTGGCCCCCTCAAATCGAGACTGGACGTCGAGTCTTCCATTCTTCGTAACACACGTACAGGGTGGCTTCGAAAGGAACGTCTCAAAGGAAATTTCAAAGCCTCGTACCGAGTCATCGAGATTGTCAATCCAAAGAAAGTTTTTTTTTCTACGAATTTCTTTTCTTTGAAAAATCGATAATTCGACGACATTATTTTTCGAAATTTTGATAGAAAAAAATGGGTAATTTTGTCACAATACGAAATATATATATATATATATTATCTCGAACCCAAACAAACCCAAACAAACTTGAGTCGATCCACGAGGACTCTTCGGGCCACCCTGTACGCATATATACGAGCGTCACCCCCGGCCTACCTCCACGTAGGTACTCGCGCGTTTAAAGGACCATGGTCGAGCGGAGTTTCATACAAGGTGAGTAAATCCGTCTGCACACACAGAGAGAGAGAGAGAGAGAGAGAGAGAGAGAGAGAGAGAGAGAGAGGCCCGTAGGTACACGCACGTGAGCATTCATCGGAGATGGAGCAGACTATTGCGTTTTCGCGAGGCGTGTACCGCCGCGCCTCTCCTCTCTCTCTCTCTCTCTCTCTCTCTCTCGTCTGGCGAAGCGTCGATCGAAAGGGATATACGAACGAGACAAACGAACAGACGTCCGTTGGGATGTCCGCTTTTCATACAAGAATTGTGACTATACGTATCGCGCGAATGCACGTACCGCGTGTACGAGACGCATTCAAAATCGTCCGGGCACGTCAATGTTTGACGCGTTATACGCGTACGCGAGAAAACCCTACGCGACGACGGGGGCGTAGGGGGCCATCTCATAATTCAATTCGGGCTTCACCACCGTGAAGCTAAATTTCGGCGCTTCGCGCAGCCTTTCTTTCCGGCGTTTCCAATTTTTCTTTCTTCCTTTTTTTTTCGATATCATTGATGCGCGCGATTTTTACCGAATTTACGCAAATTTACTTCGGTAAAAGGAGAAACGTTTTTCGCTCAACGAATGCACGGAAAATCGAAGAAACAAAAATACAAAGGGGTACAAAAATAGATAATATGGGAAGAGCTGAAAAAAAAAAAAAAAAAAAAAAAAAAAAAAAAAAAAAAAAAAAAAAAAAAAAAAAAAAAAAAAAAAAAAAAAAAAAAAAAAAAAAAAAAAAAAAAAAAAATAGAGCGAATCGAAAAAGAAAAAAGAAAATCGAAAGAGTTTCAGCTGCAGCCTCGCGTAGTAAGTACTGGAACTCTCTGGACGCCCTCGGTGGAATAGAGCGGCGGAAAGGGGGAGAGGGATGAAATCTCAAAATTTCGAACGTAGGTAGGTACCTACTCTCGTGAATGTTGATTCGGAGAGAAAAAGTTGCGAGGATGTTTCGGAAAACTCTTTCGGGAGCGAACGGAACGACAGGAAAAAAATCACTTTTTCCAAAAGAAACATTTTTTTTCGTGACAAATCGCTCGTCCTCTGCAAACCCAAACAAACGAACTCGCGTGCACACTCGAGCGATTTATAATACATCCGTGCCTAAAAACGGCGAGGGCGAGGGCCAGGGGGTCGGATCCGAGGTACGATTAATTGTTGAGGCGCGCGCGCCCGCGTGACAGCGAACCGGACACTTTTATCGTTGAGGAGATACAACCGATGCGGGCACGAGCCATTTTTTTCATCTCGAGGGCTGCGCCAGTCTCGTAGGTAGCTACTCGACGCGCCCGAACTCGCACCACCGGACTCTTTCGGATCCTGGCCACGCATGGCCCAAACCCTCGCGTCCCAACCCTCTTCCCTTCCCTCGACGTTCGATTCGGGCATCGTTGAAACGCACGAATTTTTTTTCCCTTCGCCTCAACCTTTTTTTTCGACTTTTTTGCACCGTCAAAAAATTGTTGAAACGACACGCTTCAATAACGATGGGTAGGTATCGAGAGATGAGGTTTTGTGAAACAATTTCGTTGTTTCGACGATAAAACAATGAAAATGAATAAATAAATAAATAAATACCGTTGCATCCCAGCGATGAAAAGTTGAACCTCGTTTCGTTCGCTCGCCGCGTCTCGTCGATTCAACAGAGAAGAAAAGACAAAGAGAAGGCACGAAACTCTCCCCCGTTGTCTCGGCCGGTCCATCCCCGAGTCCCCGAGAGTCGAAAATTCGTATCGGGCCCTCCCGTCCCGCGATTATTATTCCTCGCTCGGCCATTTTTATTTCCTCCTCGATGTATTCGGGAGAAAAAGCAGATGCCGAAAAAAAGGACGGAAGAAAAAAAATGTCCCCGTCTACCGGTTGCCTCGAATTTATCAGGAATTTTATTGACTCTCGCTGCTGAAGCGTCCCCAGACCCTCGTTTTTCTATATATACGCCTCTCTTTCATTAAGCTGGATGTAGCTAATTGGATCGCGGCTTTCGTCCCGTTAACGCTTTTCTCTTGCAGTTTTTCAACGCTTTTTCCGCCCTCCCCACCCTCTCTCTTCTTTTCTCTCAATCTCCCTGGCTCTCTCTCTGACTCTTGTATTTCTATTACATTTGTATTTTCATGTATTTTGGTACTTTTGCTTTTCTTTTGATACTACGTTGTATAATATATTGATGTAACGTTGCCGCGTCTAGTTACGATTCGTCAATTTGCCCAATGCCGAGCCAAGGAATAATAAACTCTATCGTCGTTTCTCTCGCTCCCTCTCCTTGGTTCTTCCTGCCTCTTGCTTACTCTCGCGTTACTTCTCTCTGGCCAGCCTTTCCTCTTCTCTGCTTCGCTATTTTGGCTTTCGCGTTTCCACGCGTGGCCAACGGGTGATTGATCGAATTCTCAAGTATTACAGGATCATCGGTGGAGGCCTCTCGTTTCTGTCGGTACGAGTCTCTTTTTTCCAGGCTTCTTACCTATTGTTGCAACTGTTGGTATTTCGTATTATTTTTTATGTCGCAACGGTACCTAATAATAATAATAACAGCAGTAATAATAACGGATAAACTTGTCCATTTTTGGCAATAATTGAAACAAATACTCAATTCAGTTATTTCTCCATAATAATACTGAAGAAAGTGGAAAACAAAAATTGAATGCCAACGATAAAAATCTTGAATTTTAAATAATAATAGCAAAGGGAAAATTATGATTTCAAGACTACGCTCTTCGGGCGGTGAGTGTCGGCCGAGTCGCACTAAAAATCACTCGTCTCGTTTCCTCGTTCCCGAAATGAATCGGGTACATCGCAAAAGCCTTGGTTAGTTTCGTTTCAAAGTATACTCCCACCGACGCGACGAACCAACGAGGTTTCCTCGCGTCTACGGAATGGAAAGAGGAAACGCACGGATTCGGTTTTTTTTTGTTGCAACGTTTTTTCACGATCCTGAACGTGTCCCCGGATTCCTGTTCCGTTGCATTCGGGACACGTGATTACGCCGACGACGTCGTCTCAACGTCCTTCCGGCTGTATTTTCTTTCGCCCTCGGGCCTCTCGAGGGAAATGTTACATTTCTGCCAATTTTATCTTTTTTCTACCGAGGTCCGATTCGAGCCTCTTCATTCCCCCCGCCAACCCTTCTTTCTCCCTCCCTCTCTCTCTCCCTCTCTTTCGCCTCGTCTCTCCCGTTTGCTCTCCCGGTGTCCTTCGTGGCTTCCGTCTCTTTGTTCCTTCGAAATTATCCTTGACACTTTTTCTTCGGTCCTCAATGTGTAGATATATGTATATAGACCGGAAGTTCGTTACTGGGAGCGAATAAAAAGAAGCCCGGCCGAGTCCTCGTCGGATAATCCGCCGGGGATTTTGTTTCTTTTTTTTTCCATCTTTTTTTTTTCATCGTAATTGAAAAAGTTTACCAAATAGATGTACGTATCGGTGTTAACTGCAACGATCGTTCAGTGTCGAGACGACGTTTGCTACGTCCCATGGAAATGCCGTGCTCCCAAAAGCCAAGTTTTTCAAAAAAATAAACGATAGTAATAATATGTAAAGAAGCGCACTTTTGAAATAATAATAATATACACGATAGTAATATACGAATGAAATAACAATATTCAAATAGGTAGATATGAAAAATCAGTGGAACGAATTACAATGGAAACTCGAAATTGGCACCGACCTTCCTTTATATAAAAAAAAAAATAAAAAAAAAAATAAAAAAAAAAACAATAAACGAAGCGAAATAAAGTATGACGCGAGCGAAAAAGAAGAAACGCCCCCGACTCGCGAGAATGCCTCCGCGCAGTTAGGTAACCGAAAATCCTCGGAGGATTATTTCGCTCCAAACGAATACGTCTCAACGTTTCATGTCCGTCCGCGAATAATCAGAGTCTCATCGGATCGTGAATTAATATCGTATTACGTCTCGGAGGAAAGCAACGCGCTCAGAAATCCGCGCAGGATTAATTCGAAGCCTCGAACTTGCGGCACAAAGGCCAAGGGGGGAGTCTTGGAATTGAATGTTGCAAAAAAAGATTTGAAAAAAGGATAGAAATAAACGGAAGAGGGGGTGAGGAGTAGAGGTAGCCGGAGAGAAAGAGACCGGGGGAGGGGAAGAGTGGACGAACGCGCTACGTCTCAAAGATCCTCAAGCTCGGAGTGTACAAACGAGAAGTTTAAACGAGTGGAAGAGCATAATTACTATAGGCGGAAGGTGAGGGCGAAGACGGGAAAAGATTGTCGCGTTGGTCGCCTCGGTCGTCTCGGTCGTCTCGGTCGTCTCGGTCGTCTCGGTCGCCTCGGTCGCCTCGCTCGTCGGGAGATCGACGAGATAAATCATCAACGCTTGCTCGCGAGACTCGGAAGGGCGCGAGAAGAAAAAACTGTGATGAAAAAGGTGGGCGAGTCTCTGCACGGTTTCTCTTTGCATTTTCAAAAGGCCCGAGATAAAATTCATAGACGCGTAACACACAGCCGCGGTATAACGGTGATTTGCCTTTTATCGCGCTTCCATAGGCGATTCCGTGACTCATCGAACATCGAGGCACAAACGAAAACAAAAAGTTGCAATTTTCCGAACGGACTGTGCGAGCCAGGGATATTCGTTTCCATCGTGACTTTTGTCTCGCGTGATTTCGTTGCTGTTCAACTTTCCTCTCGATTCGAACGGGAATCCCTGTTGTTTGCATCGGCGATCGAAACGTCATTTGGGGCTGAGTCGAGGCTCAATTGAGGCTTCTCGAAGGCTCGATCGAAGCTCGGCCAAAGCTCGCTCGAGGCTTAGTCGAAGGTCATTTGAATTGAATAAAGATCCGGGCTTAGTATCGGCACGATCCGGAGTTTTCTCAGCGCGCCGATAAGCAGAAAATCGCTTTTCGAGCAATTCTCAACGAGGATTCCAACCGCTTCTGTTACGTTCTGTTAGCCTCTTTCGATTTGAACGAAAGTCGCGAAATTCTGGGCTCGCTTTCATCTTTTCCCTCGTGCCACCCACGAGCCGTTTCTTCGCTCCGGAGGACGGGCTCCTCCCTCCCTTTGCCTCCCTCTTTTGTACATCCGCCCGTTTCTTTCAAACTTGTCTCGCGAATCACGCTCAACCGTCGATCTCGCTACGCTTCCTCGTGTTTTATGGATTTCGCTATACCTACCTACGTCTCGAGCGCGATCGCGTTTCTTTCTCGCGTTGCCTCATCGTCGCCCGAATGCATGGAACATTGTCTTGGCTCGTCAGGGCTCGACCTCGTCGCGCGCTCGGCTCCCTCCCCCGCCCGTTGATCCGTTCTGGCATTTCCCCTCGGGGCAAACTCGATTATCGAATAACTTTCGTCTTCGCTTTTCCGTTTCTTTCTCATTTATTTCTTCGAAAGTCGAAATAATTGTTCATCTCTTCGCGCGTACTGCATTCAATTGTCGCTCTCTATTTTTTTTTTTTTGAAATTTTCAATTTGCAACTAAAAAAAATTACAACTATTCGCCAAATTTACAATTTGCAACTTTTCAAAGTTTATAGGAATCCTCAAAAAATGCAATTTTCGACTTGAAAAAACAAAAAATTAATAACATTGCTCGAAATGTGCAGAGGAGTGATTGGAAACTGAAAGGTGCGCCATGCTAGGATGCGATTAATTTGCAAGCCGAACAGAGTCAGCTGTTGACCGAAGACTCGGCCGAAGCTTAGCGGAAGAGTGGCTCGGTCTTGCTCGCGCACTTGCGTGCTTCTTTTTTTCTTTTTCTAAATTTATTCTCGCGGTGATCCGGCTGAATTTTAGGCAGCGAAGGGGACGAGGCAAAATATTTTCATTAATAGAGGGAGAGGGAGAGAGAGAGAGGGAGAGAGAGAGAGAGAGAGAGAGAGAAGGCGTACGCGAGAGAGAAAACGAAAAATAGAAAGAGCGAGAAAGTACAAAGTGCGCGTTGTTCGAGACGGCGAGCTCGGGATGAATCTTATAATATGCAATCCTGAGGTCTCGTACACGACGATGCGGCCGCGCGCGACACGAATTCCTATCTCGGTGTGAGCCGTACGTACGTAGGTAGGTACGTTCTTCGAGGAACGTCCTCGCCGTTGATTCTCCCGATACTCGACGCAACGCAAACCGCGAGTCCTCGAAATCCCCGGCGCATCGACACGAGCTCGTTCGAGCCAAAGTTATTTCAAGGAGCGTCCTCGAAACAGCCAAACGTCCCGATACCGAGCCTTGGATCGACGCAACCCGCGAGAATTTTCCCACATCCCGTTGAAGGAGTATATACGCGAGTATAAATTGGCGCGTACGCGCCCGTACGTACGTACGGAGCGAATTTACGTAGAGAAGGGGCTGGCGAGAGGTCGCGCAGAGAGGCCCCGGAAGCCAACCAGAAATTCATTCGGCCACGACTAAATCCAGCCCGCCGCGGTGCTGCGTGACGCGCTCGTGTCTCTTCGTCTTCCTCCTATAGATATAAACCTTTATTGCCTCTCGACTCTCACCATCCCCCACCTCACCTCTCGTTCCTTGACTAAACGTCACGCGCTATGATATACGCGATCCGTGTACAGGGTGACCGATCAATCGTTCGCTTTCTCGATGGTTTTACGTTTTTTTTGTTTTTTTGAATACGGTGACGTTTCAAACTTTCGCGGACTACGTTAGATTTTCGATGTTTACTTTACGCGCGTTTGGCCATTTCGCGTGTTCGGTTCGTTTCAGACTCGTACAAAGGTTGAGTCTAGTACCAGCGGATTCACCAGTCAACCCTATATCTATAATCTGTTGAGTCTGAACATGGAAAAGTACAATACACCTGAGCATAATAATATTCGTCCTGAGAAAATAATTATTCGAGGAGTGTCGCTAATAGACGCGTTCAATTGTGTTCATTATTATTACTATTATTATTATTATTATTATTATTATTATTATAGCATCATTTTACACCATTTTATATTCGCGGACGTAATTCCGAATCGCTGTATTACATCAAACCAAAGAATCAACTTTTTTGTTCGAGATGACATCCAATTGTTTTTTTTTTGCCAGAAGCAATATAACCCCCGGCCCCTTTTTTTGTTATCGAAACCTCGTCAGAGTCAGAGAGCCCAAGATCAATAATCACTTTTCGAATAATAAAACGAAAAAAGATCGGCTCGACTCTTTTTTCGAACACCCTGTATGTAATTCCGCTTGCAGTCGCGTCTATACACGGAGCGTGTAACGTCGGAACTGCGGCACTAATGAAATTATATTAACGCGAGAGAGCGAACTCGCAGCAGTCGTGTGTGCTAGGCTACGCGGCGAAGAGGGTTCGGGGGGTTCTGTGTAACGGTTCGAAGCTCAGTATCAAAAGGGCTTAATTCTGTCTGCAATATCGCGTTCTTTCACCCTTGGTCTTAATGGTATTACGATCTTTGCCAATTTCGCCCTTGATTAATTATTCAAAGTTGATTAGTTGTCTCGCTGATCCTCGTGGAGGGTCCATCGGCCAATTTTCAGTTCCTCTCTTTTTTCTTTTTTCCTTTTTCTTTTCTTCTTTGATTTTTTTCTTTTCCAATTTTGTCGTTTGCTTTCCTATTCTCTGTTTTGTCGTTTGGGTTTGTTCGTTTTTGGATCGTTTGAAGGAAAGTTACTGGAAATTGCAACGAGCCGTGCGGCCGAGTCGTTTTCGGATCGTTCCTTCGAAAGTTGGCGCGATCTCTCACCCACCGGAATTGCCAACTCGTTCCCTCGAGCAAACGACAAAGCCTTCTTGTTTAAATTCGTAATTGTTAGCCAATTCGCAAAAGTTATCTCAGGCTGGTTGGGCCCCGCGAATAAGCCGACTTCCAGCCTTCAACTTTCACAATTCACACCCTCCGAGCGTTGACTTGCGAATATTTACGCTCGTTTTCCCTTGGATTACCCGCGAACCGCGTTTCTCAATTTTTGTTTCCAACTTTTTTTTCAACCTAACGCGGAACAAGTTTTCCGTACGTTTTTCGTTTTTTCTTTTTCCTTTTTCGTTTCCATGATCTATAATTATAGTTTTACGGTTCTATCGTTTAATTGTCCCTGCGAATATTTCCTCAACGCGTTTCAGCTAAAATAGTGCTCGGCAGTCGGGATTTTTCATCGAAATTCGAGGTTAGGAACCTCTATTCGAAACTTGCCATTTTTTCGGCACGAATCGTTGAGAAAACGAAAATTTATAAATAAACAATAGTTTGTTTGATTGTTGCGTTCGAACGATGCTTCGACTTTGAGCCCCCGCGTCTTTTTTGCATCTGTCGGAAAAGAGATTTTTTTTTTTTTTTTTTATAATTTTTGTATCCACTTTCGTTTGGGATTTTTGACTGGACTAGTTGTAACGTACGGACTCTGTGTATTCGTACACGAGTTTTCATTTTGAGCATTTCTATTTTGGAGCAAAGTATACTTTTTTTTTAACGGAAATGTCGTCTTGTGTTTGATTTATTTAAAATTGAGATTTATGTTTCGATAGAAAACAACGTAGGTTTTGTGTCATTTGAAATCCTAGTTTGTGCCTCTTTTTTTGAGTATCCGATTTATTTATTGACTTTTCGACGGAAGGGACAAATTCACATTTTCACGCGGGGGGAAATTATTTTTTTTCGCAAAAACGATAAATTATTTTCACGAAAGGTAACAATCATTTCTCTCACGATAAAATGTAACTATTTTTATTTGAAGAGGGAAAAAATCACTGTTGCTGCGGGAGGAAAAACTGTTTTTCAAAAAGTCAAGAAGATCCTGGACCACGTATCGATGTAATTTTCGATTTTTCTTTGAAACATTATTTGGAAAGGCACCCTGTACGTGTATACACGCGTATCAACACCCTCCTCCATCCTACGCGTGTAACTAGAGTTGCGATAAAAATGGGAGTGTGTACGTGTAGTAAAATTGCCCCTAGAGTGCAGTCAGAAATCTGGCACACGAATTTCCTCGATCTTTTGGCACTGACATTTGTCGACCACTCTCCTCCCCCCCGCCGCCGTCCGCGCCTCCGCCCCTTTCAAAGTGCATTGTACGCCGGCATATCTTTTTTCTCTTCCTTCCGTCCTTTCTCTCCCCGTCTCTTTATCGCCTGAACGCGTCCGGAGACCGACGACTGGGCTCACAATTTCTTACCGTCTCGACGTGGAAAATAGAAACAACAATGCGAGCTCCCGAGAAAACATGGCTGACGAAGAAACGGAACAAGAGGATAAAACCGGAAGGATCATTCCTCGTTTCCGATGGATCACGGATTTTCGTGGACCGTTGTAACCAATCGAAAATCAAAGTAAACGAAGCAATCAACTCTGAGTTTCACACGATTATTCACAGAGACACAACTTTTTGAGGAGACGGAGGCAAAAACGAAATCGAAAAAGTAGGGAGAGACGTGAAAAGCCGCAGGGTGTACGTCGCAAAAATCGAGGCAACAAACCCAAACAAAAGTTATTTCACTATTGAATTAAACATTGAAAAGTATGAATGCGGATCAGCGCAATCGATTAATTGAAAAACAAGTTTTTTAACGAAAAAAGAAAGGAATATTTTTTTGGGGACGGAAAGTCTCCTCGTTTCTCCGTTCGGTCCAGCAATAACGCCGCGTTTACTTTTCCCGGCGAACCGCGTTGAAATTACACCGTTGTTGTTGCCGAAAGTCTTGCCGCTCTCGCGGGGCTCAAAGTCGAGAGTAAACTCTTCTTAGCGGGTATCACGTGTGCACGCACGAATGTTCGTGCGCGTCCAGTACCCGCGAACGCGCACACGCGTACCTACCAATATTTCGTCGAAACTAGCGTTCTTCGGTCACTCTCCAAAATAAATCACTTCTCAAAATCGTTGACCCAAAGAACGGTAAAAAAAAACGTGAAGACGTGTCGGTACTTTTTTGTTGAAAAAATAATTTTTCCGTAAAATTATTTCTGAAGAACGGAATTCTCGAATAAAATTATTTTTATTCGAAACCTCTGGAACGACCTCTAGGCTCGACAGCGATAGGTCGAACTCGCAATCAGCCTGCGCATAAAAAAAAAGGTCATTGGAACTTGAATCGCGTTCCAACGCGGAGAACAATGTAGAGAATTTTTCCATCTCTCGGGCCGCCGCGTATGCGCGTTTCCACCCATAGGTACCTATATATTTGCACCTATACACGTAGGTATATGCATATGCGTGTACAGGTGGACTTTTTGACACGGGAATAATCGAGGAATATTGCGGGGTGGGGGGGGGGGGGGCGTTGTACGCCGAGGACTCGGTAATTAAATCTGGTCCGTCGTCCTCAACGTCGAGGCGATTTCTTTTCTTCGAGCTTTTGCGACCCTCGGCTCCGCGCGCTCGTTCTTCCTTCGGTTACTCCTCTCCGTCGTAATATTCTTCCGCATCTCCGACAATAAAGGAGAGAAAGGGAGGGAAAACGGTATGGGCTATGGGGGCCCCAGCCCCAGCCCGTTCATTCGTCTCAACGTCGCGAAGCTGAGGCGGCGAAGCCCCTGCTCGAATGACCTTCCGCAATTATTATCGGACGAACGACATTATGCTCGAATTATTATGATTTCCGCGAAACCCGCCGAGTTATGAGTAATTCAACTTTGAATTTGTTTGTTTGGGTTTGTTTTCTCGTCGAGTGACGCGTCGGAGGCCGCGAGACAACCCCAACCGCGAACTCTCCGTCTTTTTCGCTCCTCCCCTTCCCTCTCGCGCTCTCTCTCGCCTTTTTTTTTCGTTCCACGGTACACAAGCGTCGAGATTCGAGCGGACACGGGAAATGAGAAACGCAAAAGTTGGAACGGATGTGCCCGCGACGGCTTTATCGCTTATGAACGCTCTCCTCCCTGCTCCATATACACTTACATATACAGGGTGTCCCACGTAAGAATGTCATCCGTCGAATGGGGACCAAGCCCTCAATTGTTATTCATTTTCGAAGGCAGCCAAGCGGGCGCGCCCCTTCAGCGGGCTTAGCCTCCGAACAATTATTATATTTGGACGTTTAGTGTCACATCGCAGCTCCACGACGATGCATTATTATACCTCGAAGACAGATCCACTATTTATTTTGCATTCAACTCTCCATTTCTAGGGAGAAATGTCGAAAAAATATTCTAGCAACGGTTTCTCGCATTTTCCCAGTCTAACTCTGCACTCTCGGCAAAAACTCGGGCATATCCGTAATCAGCGCAAAATTTTCGATTCAATAGACCCTTTTGAACGTTTAAAAACGAAAAAAAATATTTTCCGACTCGCCCGGCCACTTTTCCGGAATCGGCAAAATCACGAAATTTCAAAATGCCCTACAGTGAGCTTCTTATACGCTATTGAGATTTATTTGGTGGCTTTGGAAAAGGTTTTTGCCTGACTCGAATAATGCCGTTGGATTCGTATCGATATCTCGTATAGTTTTCGGAAGGGAGGTCCACTTGAAAAATCGGAAAAAAAGAGGCAAAGGGGTATGGAATGTATGGAAAAATTGGCAAAAATCGACGGTCCAACTTTGAAATTCTACCAAAAATCGAAAAATCATCGGATTCCAATGATTAAAAAAGCGTTTTTAAGAGAAAATCATAACGAACGGATTGAGCCCAGAGTGGAGCGCCAAATCCCCAAGGAAAAAAAGCTATCGATGATTGAGTGAAAAAACTTTTTTGCCCGAAAATCCAAAAATTTTTTTTCAATTTTTAATATTCTTCTCAATGGTCTATTTTGATGTAATTTGATGCCCCGACCACAAATATGCCATTAATTTCCGTCAGAACCCGAAATTTTCATGAAAAAATCGTAAAAAACTTATAAAAACACGATTTTTTCATACAAGTTTTGGGTTTTGGGAGAAATGAATGATGGATTCGTGCTCAGGGGTCCAAATTACATCGAAATGGACCAATGAAAAAAATATTAAAAATCCAAATGTTTTTTCGATTTTTGGGGGAGAAAAATGTTCTCACTAAAACGTCGATAACTTTTTTTTCTTAAGGATTTGACACTCCAGTCTGTGCTCAATCTCTTCGTTATGATTTTCTCTTGAAAATGCTTTTTTTATCATTGAAATCCGACGATTTTTCGATTTTTGGCAGAATTTCAAAGTGGGACCATCGATTTTTGCCAATTTTTCCATACATACCCCTTTGCCTCTTTTCTTGCCATTTTGCAAGTGAACTTTCCGGGAAAACTATGCGAGATATCGATACGATTCCAACGCCATCATTTCGAGTCAGGCAAAAACCTTTTCCAAATCCACCAAATAAATCTCCACAGCGTATAAGAAGCTCACTGTACGGCCTTTTGAAATCCCCTGATTTTGCCCGATTCCGGAAAAGTGGCCGGGCGAGTCGAAAAAACATTTTTTCCGTTTTTAAACTCTCAAAAGGGTCTATTTGATCGAAAATTTTCCGCTGATTACAATTATGCCCGAGGTTTTGTCGAAAGTGCAAAATCAGACTGGGAAAATGCGAAAAACCATTGCTAGAATAGTTTTTCAACATTTTTCCCTAGAAATGGAGAGTTAAATGGGAATTAAATTGTGGATTTGTCTCGGAGGTACAAAAATACATCGTCGTGTACCTGCGATATGACACTAAGCGTCGAAATACAATGGTTAATTCGAGGCTAAGCCCGCTGAAGGGGCGCGGCTGATTGGCTGCCTTTGAAAACGAATAACAATTCGGAGGTTGATCCGGGAAGCAGCATACACGCTTGTATCAGTCGACTCGGAATTTCACGGCCAATTCCCCATTTCACGGATGGCATTCTTACGCGGGACACCCTGTATATGTATGATACGCGATTTCTCGACGTTCCTCGTGTCCCACTGATTTTCCAATCGTTTCCCAAAGTCCGCTTTGTGCCTTCGCTACCAACGTTTACCCCTCTTTCGGTCCAGCTCGTTTCCATTTTTACCTATTATTCATTATTGTCCATTTTTGAAAATTCGTATTTACTCTGGGAAATTTGCCGACTCCGCCTCATGATTTCCATTTTATATGCCATCGATACGATCGCGACCGAGTTTCGGTGATTGAAAGAAAAAAGGATATTTCTTGTGATCCGTCGAAGCACGAAAAATAATAACGCCGGGTGAGAAAGACGCAGGAAAAATGTCAAGAAATTCTTTTTTTCAAGACCACGGAAAATACCTTTTCATGGGAAAAAATAAAAGTAGGTACTCTTTTTTTTAAAGAATACGAGACAATTCCGTAAAAAAAAAAAGTCTTTCCTGAGAAAACACGACAAAAGTACAATCAAACGCGACAAAAAAGCGATTTTCTCTCGTTCCGATTACATCGTTCCGTGATGAGCGGATTACGAGGAGAGAGACAGAGCGTAGATGGGGAAGACTTGAAAAAATTGTCCATCTTGCGTTTCGCGTTCGCGAAAGAAAGCCAGAATATCATGCTGTGCCGTTGAGGCGTTTTTCAAAAATATTTTTACTTTTTTTTTTTTCGTTCCACAAAAAATTGGCGGTCTTTGTGATTCCGATTCGCGTTTTTCAACCGCTAGGAAAAAAAGGAAAAATCCTTTTTTCGCTTCATACACGTGAAACCACGACGTCGCAGTCTTTTCTCCGGTCGCCCCGGTGAAATAAGCTCCCCTCGTCAAGGGGAGAAAGCGGATAAGGTTATACAAAGAGAGCGAGAGAGCGAACGAAAGGAGGCGAGAAACGAGCGAGCGTAGAGAGAGAGAGAAGACCCATCGTAAAAGATAAAAACATATTGCCTGGTATTACGAATGAATCCGGTCGCGATGGAGAGGGGACGGGGGCTAAACCTACCATGCTTCTGGCCAAAGCTCTCTCTCTCTCTCCCCCCCCCCCCCCCCCCCCCCCCATCTCTCCTCCCGCCCCGCCCATAGAATCATCCCCGGAACAAAAGATCCTACGTGTACATATCTATATGTATACACACGCGCGCACATATATAAGTTGCTTACAACGAAAAGGACGTATATTTCATAATTTAAGGGGTACAGTGATGCTCGTCGGGTGACTCTTTTCCCCCTAGATAAGAACGTCCCTATATATATACATATTTTTTCATATGATAATGATACATAGGTACATGTATATAGTACGTATAGGTGGAAAGGTTCTTGGGATTTTCTCTATCTCGCGATTTTCCTCGCAGGTATAAAATGAAGAGAGGATTATTGGACAATCCAGTGGAGAGATCCGATCGAATCTCTCACGCTTCCGAGGATTTACTCTCCCTCAAGGATGTCTCTCGTTCCTCAGTACTGATGTGTGTGAAGTTAGCACCGCCATTTTGGAAAATCAAAAAAATAAAGATTGTGCTAGGTTGTGCTAGGAATGTGCTACGTTGTGCCGCAAGCCGTTTT
>JAPYZJ010004449.1:0-19239 GCA_030522765.1 Ophioninae sp. B BG-2022a | reverse complement strand
AAACTTATTCACTTGCGAGCTCATCGGAGAATGTGGACAATTCCGCGTGATCGCAGCGGCAGCAGAGTGGATGGTACACTGCGCATAATATGGGCGCACATTGGCGTAGCGCTGAGACCCAATGTTATGCATGCCCGGACGCCACCCCGGCCCATGTTGACAAACATTACATACGCGTTGATGCGCATACATAGGTGTACTACGAATAAAAAACGGCACAACCACATAGATATTATCTATAAAAAAAAAACCTATCTGAAGCATAAAATAGACACATACATATTTTTGAAAAAAAAAACCTATCTTGTTTGAAAATTACCTCATTTAAATCGTTTTCCTTCCTTCCTTTTGGTGTCTCCTACGTTTTTTTTGCGCTTGGTCATCTTTGCCTGTTTTGCCCAATATTTGGTGTTCTTAAAAATCTATTTATTTGAACAAATTACAATTTAATAAACCCTGCCATTCCTCCAATGAGTCGAATATGTTTTGGTGAATAAAGGAACGTTATTTGTCCACGAGAAATTATTAATAATTCACAATGTCTAATTAATTTTCGACGATTTTCGAAGGTTGACGACATTACTTTATAAAGTTGTTCTTATCGAAAGTTATTATGCCTGACATTTTCCGTAATTAATTTATTACAGATATTTATGACATCGGTACAACCTAAGGAGAAATTTGTATTTAATATCACGGTCTCTCAGGTAGCATATTCCCTATCTAGTTTTCTTTAAAAGAGTATAGATTGCGAAATAAAAGTCAGGATCAGCCGAGTAGCTGCACTATAATATGGCACCAGCCACGGAATTGCCATCAAGAAGCCAATACTGAGACAGTATTGGGTGTTCTTTATTTGCCGATGCTGAAATGAGTTGTTGGCTACGCAATAGGAAATATTTTTCCCCAGTGTTGAGGCAGAATCTCAGAACCAAAGCTGATAGCCATACATGAACCAACATTGGCATATGCCTGGCGGTCTCACGCATGCCAATAGTCAATCTCAGTATCGAAAAGACCGCGACAAATAGTATTTGCGCATAAGTCGGGACAAATCTCGGTAGACGCCATAGTGCGGCGTGCATAAACGGATACTGGCTTAACACTGGTAGTTTTTCACACGCCAACAATGAATTTCAATATCGGCAATACCACGAAAAGCAATATCGGTCCAAGAGTCAGGACGAATCTCGGTTGCCGAAATCGGGTATCATGCATAAGCCAGAGCTGGCTTAGCACCGGCAATGTTCTACTCGCCGAAAGTGAGCCTCAGCAAGGGCAGGACTATGGCAACCAGTATCGGCCCGAACGGTAGGACGAACATCGGTCGACAACCGATGGTTGCCGATCGAAAATCGATGTAGGCCCAAAATTGGCGGAATGCCAGATACCAATCTTAAGTTGGAGGACCGGATAAGCCGCCGCTAATCGAACGGCCCAGTCGCGGGGGTAACGCTAGGCCCCAACGGTTGTTGGAGCCAGTATCGCACCAGACACCAGCCAATCGTTAGCATTGGCTGTACTTTCCAGGGCATATATCACCGATGCTGCAGTTATTGACGTGATTTTATGTGTTATCATTGGTTTTAGTTATCATTGCTCACTCCAAGACCCTCTAGTAGTCTGCCGTTTGTATTTAAATACCATCTGGAAACACAAACAATAATGCCTTCAATCGAAAAAGTCATAAATAATCACAATAGTACCACGCGGGTGGAACGGAAACTTTTCCACCTTGCCCTTAAATATAAATTGCCATATTGACCATAAACATGTCGCCAATGTTATATTAAATTCTTGAAAAACCGTTAACTATTTTCCATGTCGAAATATCAATTCATACAACCTGTACCTACCTTAGTACATGTCCATAATTAAGAACACAAACCTATCAAGACTGACCTTTTACAAGTAATAACGCCGCAAAGAACCCAAATTTTCGTACGAATCGGTCATAAAACAAACACACCCCAAGTACACTTTGCTTGTTGTCGCGCGCCAGACTAAACTCCGTTCCTAGATTCAAGATGGCTGCTTATTGCTACGTGCGTCGCAACTCGCGTGCCACGTCATTTTGTTTGGATTTGAAGGTAATTTCCGTTTTGCCCGCTTCTTCCATCTTGCTCAACCCTCCCCTAATTTGCCAGTCAACTGTGATAACACTAGAATCGAACATGTTTTCCTATTCTCCAACTTTCTTATTATGTTTTCCAGTTTTTGTATCATTTCAACTATTAGTTCTATTGTGAACCGTCGAGAATCGATAATAAAACGTATAAACTTGCATCTTACACAAGGTGTTAGACTACATTTTCGTTTATTAGAATACCCGATTTCTCTAATGATCTGATCGTTTCTTGTATATTTGTCTCACATTTTGTGAAGATTTCTTCGATTCATATAATGTCGTTGAAGTATATGCCTGATGAAAATCCTTTGGACCTCAATATTTTCATAACTGGTTTTAGCATTTTTGTAAAAATATATGGGCGAGAACATAGGCAGGTGAATTGGTACAAAGTTCCCTGAAAGTATAACCTCAAAAGTTTTCTGCTTGAATTGTCAATTGCGACTTAATAGTATGCGTATTCTAGTCTAAGGTAGCTGTAAAGAAATTCGCGAATACTAATTTGGATACTGTTCTCAGATCCTCCATTTTTGAATAATCTGGCTCTGTGAACTCATTCAGGTTTTTGACATTTAGAACAAAACGATACGAGCCGCCAGGTTTCGGAAACAGGAAGAACAATGATATAAATTGATCTGACTCCGGTTCACATTTTTCAATTGCTCCTTTGGCTAATAGTTTCGCAATGGACAGTTTATATTTGAACAACTCGTTATCTGGAATAATTATTTCAGGCATCCGATATTGCATTGCTTTTTTGGATAAATGAATTTTATAGCGTTTAATGCAGTTTAAAACGAACTTGTTATTCGAAATCTTTTTTCACTCACCGAAATAATTTTTTTATCTTCCTGCTGTATAACTTACTACATCGTTTATCGGCCCTTGCACTTCAATTTGGGTGTCCTGTGAGGCTGAGCTTTTGGGTTGAACTATTCGATCTGAAGAATAGGCGAGGTCTGATTGCGTTTGATGATCTCTAGAAGTTTACCTGGTTGTGAAAAACCTTCATACCGGGCAGGCCCTTCCAGTTTAAATAGCTTCTGGTGTTGTAGGTTGGTGTCTCGAATTGTTTCAGATTGTGGCTTAATTTGTCTAGAGCTCGGGCTTCTTACAATCTTTCGGATAGATTTTTATAACAAAAAATTATTAAAAAGCCGTAAAAAACAGCCGAGAAACTAGAGGACCGCGTTAAGACGATTTCTAAAGCATCATCTTCAGAACTTTTCGTTTCAACTTCTGAGTTCTCCGAACTGACATAATTCTTTATCGTTTGGAACGCCTCCAGCTGTTCTCTCAGTTTCTTTAATTGCTTCTCTAATGAAGCTGCTATTGCCGCCTTATTTTTTCTTTTTGGCATTCTTTTTTCTTGTGCATTCCAGAGTCGGCTTCGATCAGAAGCCGATCAACACGGCCGCACACGTCCAAAACCACCGGTTCTTTTTTTTTTAACACGTCATCACTAATAACCCGATGTTCAAATATTTATTGCGAAGTCTAAAGAAACTCTGTATTCTTGGTTATTAGACACGTCTGTTGTCTAGCGCACATCGAAACATATGAAACATAACCAATCGTTGCTAAAAGAACGATGGAGATTGTTCTTTCAGTTTTTCGTTTTGTGTTTTTCGGGACTACAAACGTTGTGCAGTCTAGTGTATTGCGAGGGTAACTATATGTTGGTATATATTTCATTACTTTCGTAATCTCTTCAAACGAGGCCCGGAATATAATTATCGTATTTTGGCAATCTCTGTGCGTATAATCATCATTGCTCGATTATTTTCCCCCCGATAAGAGGAATCTCAAATAAGCCTTCCCCTCTTCAGAAAAGTGTTAAATAAGCCGTTGAAAGTCCTTATTTATAATGGAGATGCCCTGTTCATTTTCCGCACGTGCATCTACACCAAGGATTACACAAAGAGTCTCAAGAGGTTTTTTATTCCATTATTTTGGTAAATAGAGTTGTTATTTTCTTTCAGTACATTGGGAAAGTGCTTGGTGATCACGCGAATTCAAGTTTATAAGTTCTGATCGTAAATTTTCTCGCTTTGTTGATTGAATAACCGTAAGCGTCCTACTTTAGGCAATTTTTCCCGTGTGGATCTCTTTTCGTGTTCGTTTCTGAACCAATCTTGAGCTTTTCTCTATTCACTCTCTTAACCCTACATTCCATATTGTGCCACATGTGGCACAACTAACAAAATCTAATCTCACTCCGAATTCATAATGAGTAGCGACATCTTTTGAGAATACGAGGAAACTAGATGCAGTTATTCATGTCCTAGTTTATATGATTTTAGATAGATGTCGATAGAGGAAGACAGAATGAAGTTTTGGTGCGAGCAATCGTCGGTCTTTTCACCAAACTCTGTACTTGTCGAAATTTTCAAATTTCATAAAATTGACTTATTTTGTACTTTGAAATAGAAAAAAATATCTACACTCATATTGGACTATCAACTACGAGGTAAGTGTATTTTTTCATTTAGTTTGTATTTTGATGTTGATAAAGTGATTTTTATCAACGTTCCCGACGTGGAACTTTTAATTTTTAATATATATTTTTAAAATTTTTTAATGTTTGTAAATTTTTAAAACTATTTTTTACGATATCCAGGCCTAAAATAGTACACAATATTTTTTTTTTCCGAACAGATTAAAAAAATCATGCGTTGTAGGGTTAATACCTATTAATTAATTCGATTAACTTTTTCTCTCGTTCTTATTTTTCTTTTCTCACTCACTGCTTCCCGTTCACTCGTCGTTCTTCTACTTCCCATCACTTTCATCCTCATTTCCTTTGCCTCTTTTTCTCCATCTTCTTTTCGTCTATTTCTTTTGTCTCAGTCAATTTCCACCTCTCACTCTCTTCATATTTCTTGCTCCGTCGGGTATTTCTGGCTGTCCGTCGATCAGTCTCTTCTTGCACTGGCTCTGTGCCTGATCCGGCACTCAGACGGGTATGCAAGCATTGTCGACAACGGAGACAAGAAAGACGATGTGAAGCGTCGTACACCACACGCTCCATGTCGAAAGACGTTTTACTCGCGGAACGTACCGTTGACACATCCCGGTATATTTCAACGATAACGAGAACGTTCCCAATAACCGCAAAAGTGTCTCGTTCCATTTCTATTCACATCATCATTTTATATTTCTTTTGCCTGACAAGTGAAGGAATTCACAGTGCATGGAATATCGGAGAGCATCGGTGATAAATAAATTGATCGAGTATCGTGTCATTGTCGTTCCCGTCTTATGGCAGTAGAGGACAAACATTGATATCTCACCTGCACGTGACTCGCATTTTTATAGAAGCAACATGGACTGGCCAATGTCGACTTTGGCATGCCAATTGGAAGCCGTCAGTACCCTATCTTTGACCATCGCTGATTTCATCTGACCCTTCACCGAATAACCATTTTCAGGGTTCCGTACCCAAAGGGTAAAACGGGACCCTATTGTTTTCGCTCCTCTGTCCCAGATGATGTATTTCTGTTGCCGCTATAACAACAAATACTGAAAACTAGAATAAAATAAATATTTTGGGGGGCTCCCATACAACAAACGTGATTTTTTTCTGGTACGGAACCCTTCGTGCGCGAGTCCGACACGCACTTGGCCGGTTTTTATCGTTTTCATCTATCAATTATCGAGTTTTGTTCTCATTTTGATGGAGCGTATCGGGCCCTTTCGAATCTCAAAATTCACGTATAAATAATAAATTCCAAGTCGATCGATCCGCGCAAATTTCTGACGAAGGAATTGACGAACTGTGTTTCACATCAGTTCAAATTTCTACCACCTGTCATAAGCTGCCAAGTAAATTTAAAAAATGGAACCATCCATTACCCGAAATTTAAGATTCGATAATCGTCGATTTCGCTGAGAATAACTATCCACGATCCTTTCGCGATCGTCGAGCGGATTACACACGGGAAATATCGCAATCGCGAGCAATCGCGAATCGCAACGACCTTTTCAATAAAGGTGAGCTCGCACGATTCCACGGAGTTAAATATATCTACAGATAACGACTACGTAGGCCGAAGATGGAGTTTCTCGTTGAATCAGTATACCGGCTCAATAATTGACAGCGGTACATAATTTATGTCAACGACGAAAATGTATACTCTCTCGCTTATCCAATCCGTGACCCATTCGATCGTAGAATCGTATAAATACTTTATCGGACATTCGAGGGAGTGAAAGGAACGGAAATAAGAGATAGGAGGGAGAGAGCGAGATGAAATATCGATTGAACATGTCGAAATGTCAGGGCGATCGTGTTAGACACTGAAAATGGTCGCCAGTTATTGCTTCGTATAAATTTATTATTTAATCTCGACGATAGAAGCGAATCTTGATACTTTATTTATTTCATACTGTACGATTCAATCTAACAGTTCATCCACTGGAGAATTCGTGAGTATGAGTTATCCTGGAGAATGTCACTGGACATTTCATCAGTCCGATAATCTTCAGTGACGTTTACTGAATTCGTCATATCGATATTGAGGTGTAAATAATAGTAAAGATCCAAATATAGATTAGATCTGTACTTAGATTAAAATAATAATGAATCATAATGTATTATACATAATACCATACATTATATTCGAGAATGTAAACTGAGCTTTAATCGTAGACGTCCTGGAAAGTTATTCTTGCACGCAAAAAGCCTAATTAAGCAATATTCTCGTCTAGAAATTGGCAAAAATCGATACGTTATGTATTTATTAAAATTGTTGAAAGGAAAGAAAAAATATAGAATATTTACAAAGATATACAGATTTGAGAATTTTATATCAGTTTCAGAAGGACTAAAACGATTGAAATGTAAAAAAATTCCAAAGTAAGAAAGACCCAATCCTACGAGAAAAAAATAGCCGATGAATATTAATTTTTTTTACCTTCAACAAAAGATTAACTTTGAAATAAATATGGCGTAAAATAAACGTTTTTTAGATCTCGCCATTCAAGTATCTTTTTTCTCTTTCATACTGACTACGATTTCTTATCGAACTAGAAAATTGGCATTATTTCCGTTTCACATAAACATGAGTTTTGTGCGTGAGACAAATTTACAGGTCCATAATCTCTTTTGAAAATTTTTATCGTACAACATTTTCCTTGTTCCTAAAAATGCTGATATTTGAGCCTCTAAAACTAAAAGAAACCCACTTTAACCTTCCATATAAACGATTCGACTCTGTTTTTATTTCTGAATTGTCACAGTACCGTTTAAAAGTCCTTAGAAGCGCGAACTGTTTCGCTCTCAAATTCGCTTTCAAACACAATCAAACTCATTTTCACAAGGGCTCAAGGAAGCTGCATAAAACTTCTGTCGATACAAGCGGCTGGAGATTATTCGAGTTCAAATTATATTCATCATGACAAACTCGGAAAAAACGCCCCATTAATCTCCGTGGGATCAAGCTGTCCCTGTTCGCTCACCGATCCAAGTAGTGTCCCCAGCAATTACATTCAATATACATATCAACAGTTCTCAATTTTTGTTTCTTAATGATCAAAGATTCCGTCACATGTTGGATTCACGACGAGAAAACATTCCCTGAAAGGATAATTAATTAATCAGAGACAGATGTAATGCTCCTCTAGCGGGTTTTCTCGAATTCACCGGGGAGCCCTTCAGTATTATCCACACGAGAAGCCAAACGACACGAAGTCACGTTTCTCCTGGCTCTATTCAATTCGTCACAGTCGCAACCACTCTTTGCTGGGCGGTTCTGTTCATCCTTTCCGCGAGATAAATCAACGGTGATCTGCTTCTACAGGCTACTCTTCCGGTTTTAATGTTTCAGCTTTTTCTCACCGCAACGAATCTTATAAAGACTCAATGCCTTTATATCGCCTGAAAACCCGATCGAGAGTCTCTACCGATCGTCGCTTGCTTCTGGACCGTGACAGCTTTCGGAGAATTAAAAAGTATAACTCAAGGCGAAAAAAGAGGGGTGTCAGAGCGAGGAATTCGATTTCACTGTATCTATCAGCCGGAAACGTTCTTCAAAGCAAATTAACAAAAACAGCTTGTCACTTTTAAAGGACAACGAAAAACCTGCTTTTTCAACTAAAAGAAAATTCAAACATCAACAAATGGATGAGCATATGATAAAATTCGAAAAAATACATGCATCCCTCCGAAAAAATGTCGAAAAAAGGTGAAAAATATCGAAAATTGAATTTTTTCGGACATATTATTGGTGAAAATTACTCTTTTAAAAATGAAAGATTAAGAAAAAATCTTTAAATCTTTTTAATCTTTGGTAAAAATTAAACGAATGGAAACGGAAAAATGAATAAAAAAAGAAAAACAGATGCTGCGGAATGATGCAATTTTTTTGCGACTTCTAAGTGAAATGGTCCAAGTGTCATGAAAAAAACCAATCAAATTATGCAAGTTAATAACAAAGAAGGATGCCAGAGTTTCTATAGAATTTGGTCCCACGTTCCAATAGCTATGTGTGTTACATCGTTGGATAGGTATTGGTGAGCTTAATAAAAGTTACTATGGCGCCAAGTTCCAAATCTTAGTCCGTTCAGAGTTATTCTTTATTAAACATGGTAGTTTTATCAGTAGGCAAGTAATGCTATTTTTACGTAATAATTATGAACAGGTACCAAAAAAGTCCAGGAGATAGCCGGGGTCAAGTAGAAACTGTAAACGAACGGAAAGACAAAACGTAGTCACACATGTATTACAAACGAACGACTACCTGCGCTTGCGCGCGCCCTCGCCGCCTATCCGTGCCGCTAACCAGTTTCATTGTTCTAAGCATACTTAACGAGTGCGAGGGAGACAGATCGATAAAAAGATTTGCGTTACCATCTACACTACATGTATAAAGCACAAATGCAATTATTACGTAAAAATAGCATTACTTGGCTACTAATAAAACAACCATGTTTATTAAAGAATAACTCTGAACAGACTAAGATTTGGAACTTGGCGCCATAGTAACTTTTATTCAGCTCAAAAATACCTATCCAACGATGTAGCACACATAGCTATTGGGAGGTGGGACCAGGATTTGCATCCTCCTTACGAGGAGATTTCGTAACATCAATTTCTCCACGCAACGACGAAGTTGAAATTCACTCATAAAAATATATTGATAATGTCACTTTAGGTAAATATGAAAAATGAAGATTGATCGAAAAAAAATCGTCAACGAACGCTAAATATTTCTCCGTGCATTTTTGACAGATTAATTGACTAAAAAGAAAACTAAAAGTTAAATGACTCATATTTAAGTATATAAAAATAGTATAATCATATTAGCCTCCAAAAGCAGTCACTTCACAAAAACCACCGTCATTTCCATTTTTCCATTTTTTCAAAATGAAATGGATATTTCAAAAATATGGAAGAAGTGGTATCCGTAAGAATCCTGTCATTTTTTTCCAAAGTTGACGTGCTCATTGCTCGCGCTCGTTGCAGCGTTGAGGGATGGCGCGATACTGGGGGGCTGTTGTACACCGGGTCAGTGAGCCGTCACCTGTCGCGAAACGAGATTGGATCTCGCCCGACGTGGCCCCCACGAGATGAGAGAGCGGCAAGTGGATCCATCTGTCGTAGCAATTAATAAGCAAGCAAGCGCACATGGTACACACGGTACGGTACATGAGAACTGACTCACTGCAGCTCGGATGCGAATAGCACATTTGCCCAGCAACGTGCATCACGCCTTATAATCTTGGATGAATTCCAAATTCACGCAGGGATCGCGTAGCGGAAGGGCTCGAATGGTATTATCCAATAAACATTTTTCGGAATTATGTTATGCCCTTGTGCTCTGAAGGACTCGATGTTGTTCTCGAAGATACCAACCCTATTCCATTTCTCGCTTTTGCTTTCTTCTACTAATTTAATAATAGCTTTTTTATCTAGGTGAAAAAGACAGAATATCCATCACAGATTATGAACGTCTTCGTCGCACTAAGAGTTAAGGGTTGCTCCCTAAAACCCGGAGCGCCGTCGACACCCGTGTGCCGGGTTCTTAACCCCCTTTGTTACGGTCGGAGAGGAGACCCCTCCCAGACCAACAGTCACGAGATGGCTAATATCGGCTAAACCGGTATGCATCCCCCTAACCAAATATATGGCCCACCCCTAACCAAAAAAAAAATTAAAACATGACGATCAGGACGGGAAGAACCAGTTCTGTCCGATACCTGACCGTGAACTGCGTAGCATTACTTCCGACCGGGCAGCCTGTCCTTGTCCCCTTATCTGTATCGTGCCATATCGTCGGGACTTGGCTACTGGATGCGATCCTATTTCGTTCACTCCCTCATTCACTGAGTCGCACAGGCATTCATCTGCTTTTTTACCCCTGAAAACAGTCTCTACAAAGGCGCACACGAATTACCAACGTTCGCTGTCCTGGATTATCACGCCGACAATGTTTTCAGGCGTGATTTCTCCGATGATCGCCTTTAGTCTCCGCTTCGTCTCTGTCCAATGGTTGCATACGATAAACGTATGTTCCGCGTCGTTTCAGTCGTCTCCGCAGTATTTGCAGTCCGCCGTCCGTACTCTCCACATGATGTGTACGTATCGTCTAAAGTATCCGTGTCTCACCAGGAGCTACCGAAGGTAGACGTCCACCTCCCCGCAACTCCTTCCGATTCACGGTTTCAGTGCCGATATGAGTCGTTTCGTCCACGGTCCTTTCGTCTCGTTAGTCCATCTTGTCTACCATTCTCGTATCGTCCTCTCCCACCTACTCATTGTCTCGTCTGTGCACTCTGTACATAAACTCTCCTGCGTTCGAAAGCTAAGAGGTCGATCGGGATCACGGCCGCTACGACCAGCACTGCCTCTTCCGAGTCAGCCCTGTACGCGCGCGCGACTCAAGACCACCGCGTCTGTATACTGTTGTCATGACCTGGCTGTATTTTTTCGTCTGACGGGCCTCCGCCCAAATTTCGGCTCCATAAAGGAAGATCGAGTCGGTCGGCAACCTGAGCTGTCGATGTATACTCGGTCTCGGTCCTATTGTATTTGCCATCAGGCGGCTTAGAGATTTTACGCTCTTCGACGCCCTCTCGGTCTTCTGTCTGATGTGAAGCCGAAAGTTCATCTTCGTATCCAGGGTCTCCCCTAGACACTTGACTTCCCTCGTTTCCATCGTTTCATTCCCGACCGGCATCAGTATAGTCGTTTGTATGCGTTTTTTTGCCAGTAGAACCAGTTCTGTCTAGTACGTGGCCAGTCGGCGTTCGTATTCGGTAATCCATCTGTCTGCCCCCCGCATCATTTGGTTTAGTCTTAACTGGTCCAGAGCGGCGTCGCAATCTACGATCACGACCACCACGTCGTCAGCGCAAGCAACTAAAAGGGTGTCCGGCGGCATCTGCGGCCACAGCAAATCGTCGTATGCTTCATTCCACAAGTCTGGTCCGGGTATTGATCCCTGCGCGACCCCTGTGGTGAATCATTCGGATTTCAAGTCCGTCCGTCGTTTCGTACGTGATTCGTCTGTTTCGAAAGTAATCGCTCAACACTCGAAGAAGGTATGGCGGAACCCTGAAAACATCTCTCAGCGCTTCCATGATGTCCACCAACCTCACCGAATTGAAGGCGTCCTGTACGTCCAGATTAGCCAGTAGCACCAACGGACGAGCCTCATGGCAGTGTTGTCCCGTTTGACGATAATCCCCCAGCGGCCGCAATTGTCTCAGTCAGTCTTGGTCTTATCAGTCGTTCATAGAATTTTCCCGTTGTATCAAGTAAACTCAAGGGTCGGTAGGCCGACGTCAAGAGAGGGTCCACCGTGCCTTTAGCGATGAGCACCAGCCTCGTAACCTCCCACCGCTCCCCGAACGTCGCGGTCGACAAACACGTATCATACATATCCAAGAGGGCCTGCGGTCTCAGGTTACCCATCAGCCACACTACCTCCCCCGGAATGCCGTCGTGTCCCGGGGCTTCCCGGCTTTCGTCGAGGCGGTTGCTCTTATGAGCTTCTCCTCGGTAGAGAGCGGTATCTTTCCGGCAGAGTCTATGTCTTCCGTCTCCGTCCTTGTCTCGTGCGTCGTGAAAAGATCGTCTATGATTTGTCGTGTTCTTGGGAGATCCATTACGCCGAAAGGTAGCCGGGCTTCGAGCCTACAAGCCAGTCACATATAACCTGTGTCCCGGGGTCCCACTCTACCTCGTTGCAGAGTTCCCTCCCAGATTTCCGTTTGCTGTCCGTAATCCTTAATTCTTGTCGTCAGTTTTTTCCATGCCGTCTAGTAGGCAGTTCTAAACTTCTCCGCTTGGGACCCACCTCTCGCCCGAGTTAGGTTGCTCTTACACGGAAAGCGGACCTTCCGCAGTTTCGCTATTGTGTCCATCTACTTGTATTGTTGCTGTCGGTTCGATCCGTAGCGTATTCGTGGCATGGAGGTTTTGCATAGCCGCTGGATGAGCTTAGTTGTCTCGTGAACCAGTCTTTCGGCTTTTTGTCGTCCAGTCAGTTCGCCCGGTATCGAATCCTTTGTGATCGATACCGCCATCAGTCTCCTCCAAGAGTCTGTCCAGGTATAGTTTTTTGTAGTACTACTGGGGTGGCCGTGATACCTGTCGCAGTCACGTCCTTCGGTCACCCGCACTGCAAAGGCAATATACTGATGGTCGCTGGTATTGTAGCCCTCGACCACTCGTCAAAGCCGAATCCGCGGTAGAATCCATCCGACGTCAGCGTTATGTTAGGCATGGAGTCCCCAGAGCCCGCTCTTCTGTACGTCGGCGTATTTCCGGTGTTGGCCACTTCTAGATCTAACCTCGTAGCCATTTCCAAGAGGAGCCGTCTTCGTATGTTTGTCACGGATATTCTCCATTCGATCGCCCTCGTGTTCGACAGGTCACGCTGATGTAAGTGACCGCGACTACCTTAGCTCAGACGGAATCATCGCCCAGCCCACGGCCGGATATGCGAGAAGCTGTGTCCTCTAACCCACATGACGGCAGGTCTCCCTGGAGTCCGTGACCCACACCGGCGCTGCCTCGTCTCGGTACTGTTCGGATAGTATAAGTATCCCCACATCGATGTCGTCGGCTATTTGCGGTAGCAGTGTCGTTTGTCTCTGTTTCAGGTTTCCTAGAGAACTTTCGTCATGTCTTTGACTTATCTTTGCTCTCTTCCCATCCTGTGTCATGACGCAATCTAAGTCCATGATGTCCATGGATTATGTACTGCGAGTCATAGCCCTAACGTGCTCTTCTCCGCCGACTGTGCTCTGCAAAGAGCGTTGAAAGCTTCAGGTCCCCTGTCGTGCCGTCTGTATTTTGAGGTTTAGGACTGCGTCCTTTGTCTGCCTGTATGCCCTGCCCGTTACGTTGTCCATCGCAGTGTCTACCTTTGCCTTTATCTGTCGCAGGAGGTCCGCATACGTCTTTACTTGCTGCGGCTTTACGAAAACAGCCGTCCCCTGAGGCGCGGGCGCAATCTGTGTTGTCCCGCCTGGTTTCTGTCTGTCCCGGTCCGTTTTATGTTTTTTTTCCTTATCGGCGTCTGCCAGATCCCGTCTCCATCGGTCACCGTCACCGCCGGTCGTTTGTCTGGATAGAGGGGGGGGGGGGGCTGCCGTAACGTCCCGTTTACGTTTCGATGTCTTGTTTGTTGTATTCTTGTCAGTCTGTCTGGCTATCCTCCAGTTTCTCGGTGTATCGCACTCCACTAGTCCCGCCTCAGCAGCCTCCGTAATTACTTAAATAACATTCTTCGTCTTCTTGTTAACGTTCCGTTGGGTGCGCATATTGCCGACGAGATCGTTGACACATGCGCATGTCGAAATTTTAACGCCACGTTCTACAGTAAACTGGAGTGCACAGCTGCTCTTATAGCTAGCGTGGCTGTAAACGCTGCTGAGTCTTGTCCGACACGTCTGTGTTCCCAGGATCTGTCTGTCGCTGCCCGTTCTACCTATTGTCTTGTTCCGGTTTGGCGTCTCGCATGTTTTGCAGCCCCCAGAATCTGTTCTGCGCCCATGATCCACCGGGCCTTTTACCTGATCGAAACTCAGGATGGATTCTTCCTCTAGAGGGGTAAACTACCTGAGGTATTTTGTATTTCCCATGCGTATTATCTATTGTTTAGTTTCATTTTCATTTACCACTTGTGCTTATGTATGTGCGCGTGAGATGTGGGCCTGGGTTGCCGCGGTCCATTCCTCCACCCCACCTCCTCCACGGACCACCCCTTGCAGGGGCACTCTCAGCGCAGACGAACCAGGAGCCCCCGAGCATCCCTGCCCGATGTAACATATGCCTATTTGTAAGTGCCCCATTGATGACACTTCCGGTTCATTTTTTCCCATTCGCCCACCAGTGATACACGGGGGAACCTAGAAACTGGTGCACCAACCAGTAAGCGTGAGGCCGATTCTTCTGAGGCCTTCGTGTAGATACTGTAAGTAAAATACTGTGAAAAAATGATCAAACAGTCATTTCACATTTATTGTAAGTGTTCAATATTCACATAAGCTAATCAGATGCGAATTATAATTTTAATTTATAAGTTTTCGTAGTTATTACATTACTATAACTAGTACATTCATTTTTTTAATTTCTACATTTGAGCTTTACATATGCTTTCAGAGATTTATTATGGAATGACGTCTGTCAATTATGTATGTGATTTTCTCGAGCATTCTAAAGTTCGTGCTATTACTTAATGTATTTATTTTTGCATCCTTCTCTGCTACACGTAGATTCAATTATTCGTTATTTGCGTATCGTTCAATACTTGAGTCCGAGCGAACGACGCGAATATCTCTCGTCTAATTCCTGTTCTCTGTTCATCATGTTTCTATGATCCTCGTGGAGTAAATTCCGGGTTTTTACAGCCCTCGTCGCTGCGCTTGTTCTTTTCATTACAAATGCTAGGCGAATGGCAAAACCCTCGTCCGATTTCGCCACACTGTTCGGTCTGATCGGCACTGTCGCCCGGTGACGATCCGTTCACTCGTGGCGACCACGCGAGACAAATGACTCGGTGTTACATTTGTAATTTCATTTCATATTTAAAATGATCAGGCGAGCAGCACTCGCGGCGTCGCCTCCAACTCTACAAGTTACTAGAGACAAATTGCCCATTTGCATAATGCTGTTATTTATTAACGAGCACCATTCGTTTGCGTACACCGGCACTCTATTATTTACGAGCAATGCGTAGAGAGCGCGGAATTTACCAGCACAAGAAGTTCTTCACGCCACTGCGGTCATATTCTTTCCTCTTAATGTACCTTTGACTCTTTTTGAAATAAGCCAATTTCATGTCGTGCCTGTTTGAAATGGCATGTAGCACGAGAGATGGATCGATTCCCCCCCCCCCCCCCCCCCCCCGTCGCAAAAACCACGTTTTAGGAGTTCTAGATCCAAACAATCGAAAGCAAATGCGAAAAACACTCTGACGTCATATGGAAGAAGACACCATCTACAATTAATGTTCTTTCGAAATGAACAGCAAAATATAAATACATGATATTTGGCTCTAAGATGCGAATCTTTATGACTTTTAGTACTGGTGAAATGAGCTCTTGCTTTACTGTAAAACAGATTTCTTGAAATATTGATTTTAAGAACATTCAAGTTACCATGAAAAAAAGGAAGTTGCTGCGACTAGACATTCATAACTTTTTTAACCTTCTGGCCAAAACCAGGGTTACCGGTGACTCGATGTCATGCTACAAGTAAACGGTATTTTTCACCTTACATCACGACTTTCTATGTGTTTCGTTAAATAACTATTTACCAAATATAGATATCGCAGTCCTACATGCATATCCTTATTCGGAACATTTTGACGCTTTCATTTCACTAATGCAACTCGAAAAACAGATGGTCTAGATCAGTTCTACAAAGGATAAAACTATCAGGTCACTGATGACCCGGGGTATGTTTCAACGTGGTGACAGAATATGGTGTAGACCAGAGTATTAATGAACTATAACTATGTCAGCATTACTAAAAGGGCCGAATACTATAATTAATCTGATTACAGAATTAGTTCTAATTTTTTTAAAACTAAGAATCGAAACATAGGTTCAATGAAATCACACATCAAGCATACTTTTTCCTTAACTTATATCACGACATGAGAAATTCCGGATCTGCTATTATAGTGGAGACGTTAAAGGGTAAAAAATTAGGGAAAGATGATTAATTATATGATTAATTACTACTTATATTATTATTTTTATTGTTGTACCATCCCGTACACTCTTCGGGTTTTTAGGGTCGTCCTCCTATCTGTTTCTTCCTGTTTTTCCCCACCTGGTTTTCTCCTGTTTCGCCACCTTGTTTTTCCTTCTATGCCCCCACCTTGATTTCTCCTCCCCCCCACCCCCCTCCTTGCGACCGCAGTCGACTTACCCCCTCTGTACCGTATTCGCCATGCCATTTCTGGCACGAGCATAGGGAAACTGCGGAGAACCCATGCCAGAACAGCCGGGTCCAAGTTCACCTCCCAGGAGCGGAACGAGTTCCATCGAAAAATTTCGAAGAACAAACCTCGACCGCTACCGGGATTTGAACCCCGGACCTCCCAATCCGCTGGCCGCTAGCCGCGCCTTAGACCGCACGGCCAACGGATCACGTCAGCTTATATTATTAATTACTATCTTTATCGGAGAGGGAATGTGTGCAGGAACTGCCATTTCCCAATTTCATTGTTTGATTTCCGACATCATAGTTTGGGTATCATTATCCTTCGTTATTATATTGTAACTTAGTTGTTATACAGAATCATGTGTAAGTTCCCACGTGCGAATAACGGTATTGCGCCATAGTTACTAATACGGCCCAGAGTTGTGAAAGTCATGGCGACTGAGTCTCAGTTGACCGTACTACCCCAGTCTTGGTTACTGAATCTTGGATACAATATTGGCCCAGTAATGGTTAACTACTTTATCAGTGCGACCCCAGTCCTGGTTACCAAGTATAATTGAGTCTCACCTCGAAGTACTCCGCCAGCACTGGCAACTGGACGTATCAGTACCATGCCAGTTTCAACTACCCAGTCTTGGGTGAAGTACCGACCAAGTTTGATTAAGGGGTAACGCAACTCAAGGATTTTGAAGTTTTTTAAATGTTTTGTTCGTTTTCAGTATACTTTAGGGTCAGAAAAAAGAAATGCAATTGTATGTATAGTCGAAAAAAGTGTCAAGTGTCAATAAAAGTTACATACACAAAGCACCACTCTATCAAGAAGCTTATGAAGCAATTACTCCAGTATACAAAGAATTTAGTATCGATGATCTTCTCTCTCGATGTCTCGGCGGATTCACCCAAAATTCGAATCAATGTTTCAGCGCAATTAGTCTTCGTCACCTAAATCAACCTCCAGTGGAAAACATGTACTTGATACTGCAGTGTATATTGTAGCAGGTGTTGACAATGATGGATTATAAAGTATAATGCGCCTAATGCTAAATTTTCGAATAAAAATTGGCTCAAACTACAAGAACTTCTGTGTAGAAATCGACGAGCACTGCATAAAACTTTCGGAGCGATCACTTACTGATGCTGCAAAAGAGGCTCGATTGTCCTTAAAATCGTGCAGAAAGGAGCAGGAAGAGGAAGATGTTGATATAGACGGTCGAATGCACGGCGCAGGCATCGCAGACCAAAGGTAATTTTAATTTTTTAAAGGTTTAAGTAGGTATAAAAATGTTAACTCGTTATTCTCGAAATCACTTTTTCAAAGTCGGGCAGACACTGCTTAAAAAACCCTCGATGGATTGTTTAAAAAATTTGACTGTAATTTCATAATCGCATTATCTAGTGAAGTAAATGTCCGTTTTTTAATTTCTTGAAAACTTTTTTTACAGATGATTTAGTGTCGATTTTTTGGAAGAAAAATCGACACTACATTTTTTATCGTATTTATGTCACTTTTTCATATGTACTTAATGAAAAATTTTACTTATTTATTTTAGGTGCTATGATTCCCGAGGTACGTGTACGCCCGTTTGGGTACATAAAATAAGGCGTTCTGCAGGAATAGCTCTAGAATCGCTATTTTGTATCCGAAATTCAATAAAAAAATTTGCTTACGTACTCCTATGCACCCTTGACAGACTCCGAAAAAAAAACAAAATCGATTTCTTATCCTATCGTCTTAAAATAAATTATCGAATTAATGCCTTTTTTATGCCTCTAGAGTGGTGTTATCCCTTAAGTCTCGCCTCCTCTCACCTCCCCGGCACTGAATGTATCGGTGTCGTACCCAGCCCGATTCCTGATTCATCGGTTAAGCACTACACCAGTAAATGATTTTATTAGTACAATGCCAGTGTTGGTAACCAAAGTTGGTTAAGTCTCGAGTGCAAGTACTGCCCCAGCTTCAGCAACAGTACCAAGCCAGCCTTGGTTGTCGAGTCCCGGGTTAAGTACTGCCTCAGCACCGGCAGCAGTACCATGGCAGCCTTGGTTACTACGTGTTGGGTTATGTACTGTCCGAGTTGCGGTAAACGATTCTATCACTACAGTGCGTTTCGGTAACCCATTTTTGGGCGAAGTATGGACTTGCTAATCATTGGATTTTCGGTACTGCTCCAATACTTGCCCAAGTATCGTCTCGCCAATCAATCAGGTCATTTTTTCAAATTTGCAAGTGTAATCTGTTGTCTGAGATTTATATTCTGCCTGTTCGTCTCATAGTATTATTTTGGAAAGTTTCGTTTCAATATTCCTTATTTACATAACAGTAAGGAACGAAAATAAGCAAAATTGTACAAGTGTTAGGATACCTAGGTTGGTAGGGCGTTGCACTCTAGAACGAAAGACGCAGGTTCAATTCCGATGATAGGCCTACTGGCCTATCATCTACATAGATACATTTTCTAATGTAACTAGGTAGAACACGTGTTTAAGGGAATAATTGTATATGGAGTATTCCATGCTGAATTGACCTAATCGTGACCCGTCACCTCTTTAAATTGACCGGCGATTGTTAATGTTATTGTACTATCTCTGAAAGACCGACGCTGGTGGTTGGGTGGTCGGAGTGCGGCTCGGGCGATCACTGAAGTTAAGCAGCATCGAGAGAGGCTGATACTTGGTGCGGTGACCGTTTAGCCGTGCTCTGGCTGGC
>JAPYZJ010004448.1:0-13631 GCA_030522765.1 Ophioninae sp. B BG-2022a | reverse complement strand
AAAAAAAAAAAAAAAAAAGAAAAAAAATAAAAAAAAAAAAAAAAAAAAAAAAAAAAAAAAAAAAAAAAAACGATTTTTCATAACTCCCTCTACCGCTCATACTTTTTTCTCAAATTTTTTTTTTCGTTTTTTGTTTTTTTTTTTCGTCAAGCTTTTTGCGGTCTCGCGAGGATTTTTTTGGTGTTCTTTTTTCTCGTTTTTTGACTTTTTTATTCCTCGACGCCAACGAGGAATTTTTTGAACGATTTTTAAGCTTTTTCCATTTTTTTTTTTTTTTCAAATCTCAGCGACTGCCAAATTTTTCACGCGACAACTTTCGAGCCAACCCCTAAACCAACCCCCCTCACCCTAGACCCGACGAAAACCCCGATTGTGTATGTACAGAGTATTTTGACATGCGTAGAGACGAGCTGTCCAGTTTCCTGGTTTTTTTCGTTGGCTCATAGACGATTGTATTTAATTATTATTATTATTATCATTATTACCACTAAAAAATAAAAAATTCGTATTTTCGGTAAAAAAAAATTTTTTTTTGACATTTGTTTTTTTTTTCAAAGTTCCTTTGCACTCGAGTCGATTCGTAATTGAATATTTGGTTGCCTGTTGCTATTTTTCGTATCACGAGTTACCCGTATCGTCGAGACCAGAGTTGATTAGAATATTTATTCGTTCGATCGTATTTCCGTTTTCTTTTTCTTAGTTTTGCCACAATTTTTTTTTTCCTTTTTTTTTTAATTTTTCATTTTCGCGTTTGTGCATACGTTTTTTTTTTCTTTTTTTTTCTATTTTTCGTTTCTTCCCTCCGTGATTTCTATCCACCCTTGTCACTTTCGAAAAACGCATACGACTCTCGTGTAGTGGCACTAATTTGCAAATGTATCGATCAGCTAGTTGAAACGATAAAAATGAGAATTGAAAGAAAAAAGTTAAAAAAAAAAAAAGAGAAATCACTTGTCGCTCTCGTGAGTAGTAGGTAGGCAGCGCTGCACTTATTTTTTTCCCCTTATTATTATTATTATTTATTTATTTGTTATTATAATAATTATTGTTAATATTACAATTTTTATATTAATATTAATCATATATTACAATTAAATTGATCTATAACACTTTTGAATTTCATTAAATTTAAATTTAATCATTTTAAATTTACATTTAACTCGAGTTTAATAGTTTTTCACTGGAATTTAAGTTAAATCTAATTCGTTGTATTATTTATAATAAATAATCGAGTTTAATGATTGATATTAATGATTAATTGATCATTATTTATTTTTATCATTATCATTAATCGTATAATTGTTGTTAATTTTATTGTATAAACTTTTAGTTGCTTATTCACCGGGCATTGAGCCGTCCACGAATACGTGAAAAATTTGTGATGAAAAAAAAAAACATTTTTTTGACAATTGCGTTATTTCAACGATAAAAATAATTAAATCGCGATAAAATAAATTCTCGAGGAACGCTGGAAATTGCGAACTTTTTCAGGGATTATTATTATTTAAAAAAAAATTATTTTTCAATATTCGTGGACCAATCAATAGCCACATGCGAAAAGTAATGTAGCGCAACCTCGCACTCGAATCTGTCGAAATACACGCATAGTATACGATCGTTGAAGCCTATTTAAATAAATAATAATAACAAAATAATGATTTTGAAAAAAGCAGAGAAGCGTAATGCATCTTGCAATTCGAATTATTGGTATTCAAATGGAGGATTATACGTAACGTATGCATTCAAGCGATAGGGCCAAGAGAACAAAAAGATTTTAATTAGTCAATAATAAAAAAGTGAAAAAAAAACGGGACAACGTAATATAAACGGGAGAACCTGCGTGTGCCAATCGTACGAACGTCGTTTCGTCCGAGTGTGAATGCCGGAATGTATGTTGAACTTGAATTTTTTTTTCATTTCCGTTGCCTTGTTTTTCGATTTTTTTTATATTCATAATTTCAAAAAATTAGAATTCTTAAATATTTTTTAAATCATAGGTTTGTTTGCTTAAATATTTTTTCGTTACTTTTATTTGAATAATTTAGCTTGCAGAATTTTGATCGCGAGTTTAAGTAAAGAATGATTTTTTATTATTGCTATTATTGGTATTTTATCACTATGATTATTATTTTTCATAATTATTAAAAAAGTTATAATCTTATTATTATGTATTTTTATTATTTCTATTTATTGTAATTGTTTTTTTGTTAATTTTCAGCCGTATTATTATTGTTATTATTCATTTACTTTGTGTGTATTATTTAATTATTAATGCTAGAGTAAAATTCATATTATGATTATTCATACGTGTTTAGTTATATAGTTAAGTTTCGTTGATTTAGCGTTTCATTTGTTACGCTTTTCACTTAATTACATTAATTCATGTTCTTATTTATTTTCAGCTTCACTATCGCCAATTTGTTAGTCGTTTATATGATTTGTTTACCATTATTATAATTTTTTGTTTTTGTTATTGCTATTGTTATCTAAATCGTTGATAGCAAAATGATTTTTTGTTATCGTTAAGTTGCGCTGTGAGAATGTGCGTGGACGAGTGCGTGACCGAGATACGAGACCGAGAGTTCTTAAATTGATACGAGTCCTGCGTTACAGTACCGGGAAATCCACAAAACGTTAATGTCACGGCCATCAATTCGACCGCGATTCATGTGGAGTGGAAGCCACCCGGAGCGGACGAACAGAACGGCATAATCCGCGGTTATCAAGTACACGTACAGGAACTTTTGGAAGAGGTACGTTCCAGTCTCATAAAATCATTTATTTTTGGTAAAATTGAGTTCCCAAGGTAAAACGATAATGCAGAGTGAACCGAAGGCGATAACGAACGATTCATTATCAGGGAAAGTCCTTATTGAACGAACCGATCCAACGGGACGCCTCGGAAGGAGTTTTATCGCTAAACATAACCGGCCTGCAGCCAGACACGAAATATACGGTACAGGTCGCCGCGTTGACTCGAAAAGGGGATGGGGCTCGTTCGCCACCGGTCTCCGTTAGGACACCGGGCGGTGTACCCAATCGGCCCCAAGTCAGCATCAAGTAAGTCATTTTTCAACAATAATCTTCAATTTTTACGATTATTTGTAAGAATTTTCTTAATCTCTATGCGGGGATCGATAGATCGCGAAATTTCCTAGAGAATAGTCCTTTTGCGTTTTTCTCTACGACGAGTCGTTTCCGAGATATTTAATGGTAACGGAACAGCCAGTCAGCGACGTCGCCTAGGAGAAACGGAGCAAGCACCGCCCACTCCGCCGATCGGGCGCATCGCATTGGCTGTGACGAATGATTCAATATCTGCGGAACGGTGCATCGCAGAGAAAAGTGCCTAAGGACTTTTCGTCTCAGAATCGCGAGATCTATCGAACCCCATAAACTTTTCACCCGAATTTTTCGACAACCGGTATAAACTCCTTGAAAACCAATCTCTCGAAGATCCCCGATGGGGAATTTAGCACTAATGATAATTGTGCGTCCCAGAGTGACGAACCAAGACCCCATAGTCCTGAAACTAGAGTGGGCTAAGCCGACTCTCACGCTTGGCCAACTGACCGGGTACCGCATAAAGTACGGAATAAGAAATCAGACTCTCCTCGAGGAATTCATCAACGACACGGATCGTAACACTTTCAAAATTCAAAACGTCGGTAAGTCCGAAAAAAAAAAAAAAAAAAAAAAAAAAAATTTCATAGTCCTTTGCGATTGTTCATTCAATTAATTCGCGATCCGGTCAGAGCGAGGCGTCCATTACGAGTTTCGGGTAGCTGGTGAAAACGCGAACGGCGTTGGACAGGAATCGATCCACCACTGGGAGAGTCCGGAAAGCGAACCTTCCGGACCCCCCACCAATCTTTCTTATCACTTTCAAACTCCGGACACGGTTTGCGTCACGTGGGAGCCACCAGCCGAGAATCACCGTAACGGCAAGATAATCCGTTACGACGTTCAATTCCACAAGAAAAACGACCACAGCATCGCCGAGGATCGTACCGGGAACAGCACCCGAGCGGTATTCACGAATCTCGAAGAAAACACCGAGTACGTTTTTTACGTGCGCGCGCATACGTCACGTGGTGCTGGTCCGTTCTCAGAAAGGATAACGATCGTTACCGACAAGGATATCGGCAGAGCTCCGACGTCGGTAAAAGCAGTCGCGACGTCGGAATCCAGCGTGGAAGTTTGGTGGGATCCGGTTCCGAATCGCGATCGGATAAGCGGTTACAAGATATTTTACACGATGACGGCGGTCGAGGATTTGGACAAGTGGCGCCAGAAAACGGTAGGTCTTACGGAATCAGCGGATTTGACGAACCTGGAGAGGGACACGGCTTATGCGATCGCCATTGCGGTCCGTTACAAAACGACCTTGGGCCGATTAAGTCAGAAAGTAACCGTTAACGTAAAACCGGAAGACGTGCCCTTGAACCTGAGAGCGACCGATTTGTCGACACACTCGATGACCCTAACCTGGACAGCGCCGATTAGACTCAATCCAGCCAATTATCGGATATCCTTTGACGCCGTGAAAGAATTCGTCGATTCCCAGGGTATCACCCAAACCCAAATAGTACCCAGGAGAACCTTGCTACTTGACCCTCAAACGACCTCTACCACCATTCACGAACTTCAACCCTTCACTTCCTACAACGTCAACGTCAGCGCCATCCCCGCCGATGGCCAATACAAACCTCCAGCCAAAATCAAGGTCACGACACAAATGGCCGCACCGAAACCCATGGTCAAACCGGACTTTTACGGCGTTGTCAAAGGCGAAGAAATACACGTTATTCTACCCCAAGCCTCCGAGGAATACGGACCCATCGCCTATTACTACCTGATCGTCGTTCCTGAAGATAAATCCACCGCTCATCGACAACCCGACGAACTCACCGAAGACATGGTCACCGGCAAAGGCGGCAAACAGGAAACCGAAAACTCACCGTACATCGCTGCAAAATTCTCACATCGGAGCATACCGTACACCTTCCATTTAGGCAGCGGGGATACTTACGAGGGCTATGTCAACCGGAAGTTGGAGGAAAACAAACGGTACAGAATCTTCGTCAGGGCGATCGTCGATACTCCGAAAAAGGTAACCGAAAGAACCCAGTAACATTCAATTTTTTTTCACTTTTTTGCAAATAATTATTGTTGTTAAAAATCCGAAACAAAATTATTACTACGAACTCAAACAAACCCAAAAAAGTTCATTCGTAACGACCTTCGGTTTGTCTCGTTGTTACTTACCTTCAATTATATAAAAAATGAAAAGCCAAGTTTTTTTTATAAATATGTAAATAAATAATAATAATAACAATCTATAAATTGATTAATTGTAATAGAAAATTAGCAATCTGCAACTAATTCAAAATTAGTTGCAATAAATTCGACACAATTTGGTATCGATCTTTTTCGATGGTTGGTAAAAATGTTTCCAATTCCAGCATTTATACACTTCGTCACCATTCTCGGAGTACCTGTCCCTCGATATGAGAGAAGTCCCACCCGGCGACCCGCCCAGTCGTCCAAACCCGAACAATCCCGTTGACGGAAATCCGGAAGTGTCGGTGACGAATAGCGACCAAGAGCCCGGGATGGTTTGGGTCGTTGGTCCCATCATAGCAGTCTTGATGGTCTGCGTCTGCCTTGTGCTCCTGTCAGTGATAAAAAAGTGAGTATCCCACGAGGGTGGGTTTCCCACAAAAGATATTGAGGTTAGACATTCAAGACCTTGCTTTTAAAAATAAAAATTTCGTTACAGAAACTTGTTTACATGATAAATAAGGGTTGGAAGTAGAAAAATTGTAATATCTCGATAAGTAATCAGTCGATGGAAAAATGTTTCAAACGAAAGTTCTTCTGCGTAATAAAACACGTATAAAGTTATTCGACGTCCAATCTTCTAACTTCGATAATGAGGTCACAAAAACAGTTTGAAAATTTGGAGTTCGCTCGAGAATCTATGTTCCGCGAGAGCACCACTGACACACGTGATACCCCTTCTCTTTTCCAGTGGTGCTCAACTAGTAATTCCCGAAAATTCAACAAACCCGTTTTTCCGCCAGAATTTACATTTCCCCATAATTTTCACTGTAGACGAAGACAACCATGCAAAGCGCCAGACCAAGCGGCCGTGACCCGTCCCCTGATGGCGGCGGACATAAGTTCGAACCACGCCCCCCTCGACCCGGTAGAGATGAGACGAATGAATTTTCAAACGCCGGGGATGATATCGCACCCCCCGATCCCGATAAGCGAGCTCGGTAATCACATCGAGCGTCTCAAGGCCAATGACAATCTCAAGTTCAGCCAGGAATACGAGTCGATCGAGCCTGGCCAGCAATTTACCTGGGATCATTCCAACATGGAAGTCAACACTTCGAAAAATCGTTACGCGAACGTCATCGCGTACGATCACTCCCGCGTCATTCTCCAAACGATCGATGGTATTCCAGGCTCGGATTACATCAACGCTAATTACTGCGATGGCTACCGGAAGCAAAATGCCTATGTCGCCACCCAAGGTCCGTTGCAAGAGACTTTTGCCGATTTCTGGCGAATGTGCTGGGAACTCAGAACTGGAACTATCGTCATGATGACGAAACTCGAGGAACGCACGAGAATAAAATGCGACCAGTATTGGCCGACCCGCGGGGCTGAAACTTACGGACAAATGACCGTCACCATCAGTGACGTTCAAGAACTCGCTACCTACTGCATACGCACTTTCCAGGTATTTTTATCGATATTAATACGAACCCAAACGAAAATTATAAAAAATTATTAGAAAATTACGAAAAAACTTTGAACTTTATCCAAAAGATCTTCGATGGACAAAAACTTCGAAATTATTCCAAAAAACTTTGAAAAGACAAAAACTACACCTAGAACAAAAGCAAAAAATCCATATACGTATTTTATTTATATTTTTTAATATTTTTGAAACTTTTTGTTTTTTAAACATTCAATTAAAAAATACATAATTAAAAAATTTAATTTTAAGACATTTTTTCCAGTATTTCGAATTTGTAAAAAATAGCAAATTTAAAGAAATTGTAAATTTGAAAAAATTTTGAATTTTCAAAACGTAGTAAATTATGAAAAAAATGTTGAGTTTTTAAAAAATTCAAAAATTGACCGTAAACGATAAATATTCGTTAATGGTTTCACGACGACTTGCGGTGTCGTTACCAGGTTTGTCGAAACGGTTATTCCGAGAGACGAGAAATAAAGCAGCTCCAGTTCACGGCATGGCCGGACCACGGAGTACCTGAGCATCCAGCGCCGTTTCTGCAGTTCTTGCGTCGTGTGAGAACGTTGAATCTTCCGGATTGCGGTCCATTGGTGGTGCACTGTAGCGCGGGTGTGGGTAGGACCGGATGTTTCATCGTGATAGATTCGATGCTGGAGCGTATAAAGCACGAGAAGATGATCGACATTTACGGTCACGTGACGTGTCTACGAGCACAGCGTAATTACATGGTTCAAACGGAGGATCAGTACATATTCATTCACGACGCCCTCTTCGAGGCCGTTTTATGCGGCAATACGGAAGTACCAGCACGAAATCTTCATTCCCATATTCAAAAGTTGATGCAACCCGAATTGGACAACATAACCGGAATGGAGCTTGAATTCAAGAAGCTATCGAACATAAAAGCCGATTCGACGAGATTCATATCGGCGAATCTACCTTGCAACAAACACAAGAATCGGCTCGTTCACATATTGCCTTACGAGTGCACCCGGGTCTGTCTTCAGCCTCAACGTAACATCGAGGGTTCGGATTACATAAACGCGAGTTTGATCGACGGATATCGATACAGAGCTGCCTACATCGCGACCCAAGGACCGTTGAACGACACGACCGACGATTTCTGGCGAATGCTATGGGAACACAACTCCACCATTGTCGTAATGCTGACAAAGCTGAAAGAGATGGGTCGTGAAAAGTGCCATCAATATTGGCCTTCCGATCGATCAATCAGATATCAGTGTTTCGTAGTCGATCCAATCGCCGAGTACAACATGCCCCAATATATACTGAGGGAGTTCAAGGTCACCGACGCGAGGGACGGCGCCAGCCGCACCGTCAGGCAATTCCAGTTCATCGATTGGCCGGAACAGGGTGTGCCCAAATCCGGCGATGGATTCATCGATTTCATCGGACAAGTTCATAAAACTAAGGAACAGTTCGGACAGGACGGACCTATCACTGTTCACTGCAGCGCCGGCGTCGGACGCACCGGCGTTTTCATCACCCTCAGCATCGTACTCGAGAGAATGCAGTACGAAGGCGTCGTTGATATCTTCCAGACTGTTCGGATATTACGGACCCAACGACCCGCCATGGTCCAAACCGAGGTAAGTTTCGCATGAAGATTCTATTTGTGGTTTATCGATCGTTGGGTTGGTTTGGGTTTGTTTGGATTGATCATTCTTCATTGGGAGGATCTCTATTGGTGATGGACGATCGTCCCAAACAATCGTCCATTTTTGTTCAGTCGTACTGAGAGAGGAAACGGAGTTTTCGGACGGGATCACAAGAACCAATTGAGAAATCGGGGTTGAAAGACGAAAAGTCCGTTTGGGTTGGTCATTTGTCGATTTATCGAAAAATGTTTCGAGCTAAAGTTGTTCAGAATTATGAAATACGTGAAAAGTTATAGGGGGTCGAATCACCTATCTTTGAAAATAAGGGCTCGAAAACGGTTTGAAGATCGGGGTTGACGCGAAAAAGAAAATTTGAAAAATCGTGGAAAATATTTATTCGTGCGGGTTTGTTAATTTTTTTCGATGGATATCGTATCAGGATGAGTTGCTTTATTAGTGGAAGAACTTTTATCTATTTCTTTTAAGCCTCTGTTACGGTTGATTCAAAGTCGCAGAGTTCGCTGAATTACTAGTCGAGCACCACTGGAAGAGAGAGGGGGTGTCACGTGTGCCAGTGGTGCTCTCGCGGAACATACATTCTCGAACGAACCCCAAATTTTCAAACCGTTTTTGTGACCGCATTTTCAAAGTTAGGAGATTGGACGCCGGATAACTTTATACGTATTTTATTACGGCGAGGAATTTTTGTTTGAACCATTTTTCAATCGACCGAATACTTATCAAGATATAATCATTGTTCTACTTCTAACCCTTATTTCCATCTTTACGAAACTTAATCTTATAAACTGACCCTAATCACCTCGGCGATCAATCGAATTTTTATTCATTGATCAATAAATATAATAATCAATAATTAATCAATCTTATCAATTAACCTCAACTACAAAAAAATTCATACCAACAATAAAAATCGACAGTAGTCACGTAAATCAATGAATCGACAATTTCAGGATCAGTATCAATTCTGTTACCGAGCGAGTCTGGAATACCTCGGCTCGTTCGATCATTACGCCAACTGACAAGCGGAAACTCGCGAGCCGAGGGAGCAACAGCATCAGCAACAGCAGCAACAGCACCAGCCGCCAACCAGCAGGGAGCGTGGCGATCGACAGCACGCCAGCAACGCGAGACACCGCGAAAGCGGTGAAATCAGGGCCAAAGTCCGACGCGTCTAACGAGACTCTCTCCGAAGTTAGGGACAGAGGTGAATCGTGAAGTTGCCCGTTTTTGAACGATCGTTTCTTTTTTTACTTTTTTATTTCGAGATTCGCGCTGGTGTTTCTCGCAATGGCCGCCGCGGCGCGCTCGTTGTGTCTGTTTATGAGGGTCACGTGCTCGCAACGACAATACTAAAAAAAAAACTAAAAAAAAACTCAGACACTCTTGCCCAAAATACATATATACGTATATGCATATACATATATACAGACACCCTGTATATATATATATAAGTTTAAGAAAGATTCGTGTCGGTAAAACAGTTTCCGCAATTTTCGACCGGTCTCAATAAAACGAGGAATTACGAAAATTCCCCTAGATTAGCGTAACTCGAGGTTAGATTTCCCTAGAATCGTAATATCCCTAGACCCAAGTGAAAAAATCCCTAGATGCAAGTTTCGCTCGTTCAGACTCGAATTCGCTTGGATTTCCGTTGTTCAAGTACAAATGTCTCTAGATCAAGATCCAATGAAAATTGACAACCTTTTTTTTATGGCGATTTTGTGAATCTTTCTTAAACTTGTATCAATGAATTTTGAAGAATACGATCAAACATTGAAATTCGTACTTCCGGAGTTGCAGCTGAAACCTAGTTCCGGTTGAAATGAGTTTTCCCTAAAAAAAAACTAGTTTCAATCTAACGTCTTGAAACGATAATTCAGGGGTAAATTACGTTTTTAGTTGACTCAAGACGCAACTGGGAAAAGAATAGTTCTCTCCTAAGGGAAACTGGTGACTGTTGAAGAAAATTACTAGTTTCGTAATCCAACGAGAGCCCGACGAAAATAAAAATGTCCAAATTGAGAAAAATCAGATCCAACGAAAGGTCTTAATTCGAATTTTTGGGTTTTGGTAACTTCTAGTTTTCGCTAGGATAATCTAGTGACAAAAGGGTTTGCAACTAGTTTTTAGTAGAGGAAAACCTTTTTAAAGGAAAAAACGACTTTTGGCTGTAAAATAAATACGGAAAATACGTTTTCCGTATAAATGAGTTTCACGTTTTTTCATAACCTCCAAAATTCATTTCTATACATATATATATATATTTATATATATATATAAAGACTTGTGCGCATCATTAACCAACCATTAACGAAAAAAGGAACTTTAAGACGATATAGATTCATCGTTTCATGACCAGAAAAAGGTAGAACTAGGATAGAGAGAAAGAGACGAAGAGGAAGTGAAAAAGGGATGGGGCAAGGGTTGAAAAAATAATTAATGATAAAATAATCAGCGATCTTGAGGATCGAAAAAAAAAAACTCACAAACTATCGTTCCGCGTAGATAGATCTCGACTTAGGCTATTACGGTGTTGTTATAAGAAAGAAAGAAAAAACACTTTTCGAGGAGAAAAAACCAAACGCGAAAAAATAACTATACGCGTATAGGGGAAAAACAGATCGCGATCTTTTGATCGCGCGTTGTAATCAGAGACGGAGCAAGACTGCCACACGTGTACCGCGTATAAAACCTGCCCTTTTCCCATTCCTCTCCTACCTCCTTCGACTTCGTCGATCCTCGGTACCTTCACCCACGAATGCTTCGATACAATCTTACTATTCTCCGTTTTAAACGCGGATGTGTCATGCCGGATTCGACCGTTTTCCAGTCGCCGTACGTTAGCACTTTTACACATACTGAAAAATGGGGAGAAAACGGAAAAATCACCAGAAAGTGAAAAAATCACTAGAAAGTGAAAAAATCACCAGAAAGTGGAAAAATCACCAGAAAGTGGAAAAATCACCAGAAAGTGGAAAAATCACCAGAAAGTGAAAAAATCACTAGAAAGTGGAAAAATCACTAGAAAGTGGAAAAATCACTAGAAAGTGGAAAAATCACCAGAAAGTGGAAAAATCACCAGACAATGGGAAAATTACTAGAAAATGAAAAAATCGACAGAAAGTGGACAAATCGCTAGAGAATGGAAAAATTACCAGAAAGTGGGAAAATCACCAGAGAATGGGAAAAATCACCAGAGAATCGGAAAATTAGTAGAGAATTCCGGCATATTGAAGGTCGATTGAATTCCTCAATTACTCAGGAAATATCGTCCTGTCTCAATAATTTTTCCCCCCAATTCAGAAATTTTCACCAGACTTTATTCTCTGGACTAAATTTTTACTAGACTGAATATTTACCGTGATATCAAGTTTTACTCCGAATTTTCATATTTTTTTAGATACAAATTTTCCCGAAAATTCTTCGATTCCAATATACCCAAATACAAATTCCCTAGATTCGAGTTTCCCCAAATTCAAAAGCCCTAAACTCAAATTTCCGTAGATTCAAGTTCCCAGATACAAATTATCGCGGATTCAAGTTTCCCCGATTCTCCAGATTAAAAATTCCCTAGATTCGTACGTTCCGAGATTCGACTACTTTTTAATCGAAATTCTAGACGCGAATTTCCCCCTGAACGACCTTGGATAAGCCCAGCCTCAAATATCCCTAGATGTAAAAAAAATCCCAGACTGAAAATTTTCGCACAATGACATTTGAATGAGATCGAAGTCTTATCCCAAACGCGGTATCCCCTGTATCAATTGTTTTCCCCTAGATCGGGAATTCCCCTAGAGTATTTCCCTAGATCCCACCGAAATTTCATCAAAGCTCCTAAAAAACCCAAACAAGAAAAAAAAGGAAATAAGGGGAAAAAACAAAAAAAAACACACACAAAAAAAAACCTATACAAAACTTTAACTAAATAAATTAAGTCCCGTAACGTATTCGACGTTTTTTGTCCACCGAAAAATCGATCGATTCTCGATTCTTTTTATTTTTCAATCGAGAACGTTTTATCGAAGGAGGAAACAATGAAGAAGCAAAAGTGAAATTCTTTTTTTATGGAAAAACGGAAAAAGGTTCGATCTCGTCGGAGAAAAAAAAATGGCGATTAAGGGGGGAGGTGGCTGTTGGAAAAAAAAAACATAAACTGAAGACTCGTTGAAACGAAACATATCGGCGAGCGTGGTGTTTACACGATCAAACAATCTCCTCGACGAAAAAAAAAAAATCCTCTTAACCATTTTCCTCCCCGAGACAAACTCACGTTCGAAGACGTGATTAATTTATCAATCTTCGTCTCGTATCCTTCTAATATAGACTGATACGCGTTCACGTATGTAAAAAAAAAAAAAAAACATTGTTACCACGACCTCTCAGTCTTTTACGATTTTTCATTCCAATCGAAATCACCGACGAAAACGTTCGTTCGTCTCTCTCTCTCTTTCCCTCTCTCTCTCTCGCTCTCTCTCCTTCTTTTTCTCTCTTTTCGAAGTTGCGATCGATAAGTCGCGAAAAAATATCAATTTTATTACCACTAGCTAGAAAGAACTAGGACTAGCTAGAAAATCTGGGTTTTTCTTCTACTAGGGAAATGTCCCCATGGAACACCTAGGGGAATTTATCTGATCAAAGCCTAGGGGAAAAATTGGATTAAATTTTCTTGGGGAAACCTAAGGGAATTTCCTCAAAAAAACAACATGACTAGAAAAATTTTCCGGAAAAACCTAGGGGAGTTTCTTTACGAAAAACCTAGAAAAAAATTCCGGAAAAGCCTAGGGGAATTTCTTTAGGGAAAACCATGAAAATAATCGGGAAAACCTAGGGAAATTTCCCTAGGAAAAAACATTGAAAAGAATCGAAAAAACCTAGGGGAATTTCTCTCGGAAAAAACTAGAAATATTTTCCGAGAAAACCTACGAGAATTTTCTAAGAAAAAAACCAATTAGATTTCCCTGAGGAAAACTGAACGTATTTCCCCAGTGAAGTCCTGATGAAATTTCCCTAGGGAATTTCCTCTAGGAATTTAACTAGGAAAATATGCCTAGGGACGACCTAGAGAAATTCTTTCAGCACAAAAGCCTTCCTAGGAAAATCCAGGATAATAAAATTCCACCACGAAAAGACCTAGGGGAATTTCCGCAGAGAGGAAGACCCAGAGAAAACAAAAATACGAATGAAAAGAAATATTAAAAAAAAAAAAAACCGAAAAG
>JAPYZJ010004447.1:0-13633 GCA_030522765.1 Ophioninae sp. B BG-2022a | reverse complement strand
CCTTATGCTCGGCAAATTTGTGAAAGTGCAATACAATGGAGTGTAGCTCGCAATTTCTCCCATGGTAACCACAAACTGCACAATTTTTTTCAAAATTTCCGAAAATCCCGAGCATGTTCTTCTTCGAGCAAGCCTCCTGAGTACACAAAAGAAATTTCATCCCAATCGGTTCAATGGTTTGGGAGAAATTGTATTTTGAAATTTCGAGGTGGCCCACAGCGTGTTCTTCCTTCCCTTAAGTCGGATCGCATTGTTATCTCTTCTCGGTAAAACGACACCAAAAGCAATCAGTTCTTACTCGACAGTCGGTATTAAAGATAACCTCAAAGGTAGGAATCGGACAAGAAACTCGTCGGATAATGTAGAAAACGATTTTCCATCCTCCACTGTTTCACGTCCATTTTCAGTGACGCGATGACTTTATCGTCGTGTTATACTTGTTTCTAATTCATTCTGGCTTTTGAATAAATCATTTCTCACAAGTACGCAACGAACGTATTATTAATCCGGTGAATATTCCGGTTTTATTCCCGGGACTGATATACGAGATAATCGCAAGACACACCGACGCCCTTTCGTCGTCCTTTCTCTCTGTCGGAAAAACTGCTATCACCTCCACCTCTTGCACCTCCCACCCGACCTCCAACTTTCTCGTAACGCGTAGAGTTATTTATTTTTGTGTGTTTCGCGTAACTGCGAGTATAATTCTGTTCGCGAGTGTCCTCACCGAAGCTTAGCTTTTACATATGGTTTGACTTTCATCCGAGAATTTCAATGTGATTTTTTATCCGTTTTATGCTACAAACAAGACTCGATTTTGTCATTTTCAAACGTTCGTATTGTCTGGAATGACCTTTTCGCTCTATGCACGCATATATGTATATACATATATATGTGTACCTAATCTGCAGTTTATTTTTATCGTATTGCTCGATGCAACTGTCGCGACGTAATCTTTTATCACTTCCATCGATAACGCTTCCGTATTTGTATTGTTTTATCAACGAAAACGATAAAGAAGGTGGAGGATCGTTTGAAGCAATCCCGCGAGGATTGTATACTTTTATCGCGTGTGTGTAATCAACGACGTGTGTTTGTGCTTTCTGATGAAAGAAGAAATATTGTTGCAGTTGGCGGATACGGCGAGACTCGGAAATTGACGAACGCCCGCGACGCAAACATTTTTGACAAAACAAAAGTCACAAACAGGAAACGATAGAGAACGGATCGAGTGATAATATCGGCGGTGAGGGGAATTTTCGAATCGCGGGCAGTAATGCGCTCACCTCTGTCCACAATATACAGAAGAAAATTTGGATTTAAATTTTGGAGGATTTTCTCCGCGGACGAACGTACGATCAGGGGATGAACGCTTTCGAACGTTGATAGAGGAAACGGAAGGAGAATAAACAAACTTTATAACAGTTTATCAGTGCTCGGATTAGAGGAAGCGAAATGTCCGCGATTTCTTCGTCAACTTCTAAGGCTCAAACAGCCAATAAGGACGCGTGCACAACCGTTGCTGATTACTCCATAATTAGGGGAAAGGTATTCTTCTTTCTAACCGAACATTCATTTGTTTTGGTTTTCTTCGACTTTTATGTAATCCTTCTTTTCATACGTTGTATATTTTTCACATCAGGACGTTCTCGTCAGTCCATCCGAGGACCAGTACGAGCTGCTGCTGCGCAAACTCAAGGAACGCATCAACGACGGCGGGAGCGAAACTATATTTGACATAGGAAGCGGCGAAGGTATTAGCTTCTTTCGGTCCAATTGCGCAGCTTCTCTAGAATTTCACAAAAATATTGGCTGTTTTTCCTCATTGTTATGCGTGGTTAGCGCTTTTTCCCTTCGTATTCATATTTTCCTCATTTCTCTTCCCTACTCCGGCATCTTTTCTTCCCTGTTTCATAGTAGCTTCCCTATTCAACACCCCACCAGAACCTAACCCCCATTGCGGCCACAGCCGATTTACGCTTCACTATACCGCATTTGCCGAGGGCACGGGGAAACCGTGGAAAACCCGTACCGGTATAGATGTATCCTTCTGATTCCTTGGTGTACAGACTTTTTTGTCAAAGTGTGTACACCGAGGCCTCAGAAATATCGGCCTCCCGCTCACTGGTCGATGCGCCAGGCAGAGCACGGCTGAGCGGTCACCGCACCAAGTATTAGCCTCTTTCGATGCTGCTTGACATCAGTGATCGCCCGAGCCGCGCTCCGACCGCCCAACCACCAGCGTCGGTAGACGCGAATTTCACGAAAATATGTTCGAAATATTCTTGGTTTTGAGCTAAACGATACAAGCAATTATAATAAGCTGTATTCATTGCCCATTATCTAATGAACAATCCTTGGATGGTTTTTGATAGATGGTTCGGAAGATGGCTTGAAACCGGACGAGTACGAGGCATCGGTCGCTACGCTACAGTCACTGGCCGCGACTCTAGAGGCGGATTGCGTACTCCTTCGTCAGATAAAGGTCGATCAAGGATTGACCGGACAATATCTAGTGCGTAAAAGACTCGACCAGCAGGATTTCCTTGAGATAAGAGTGGCTGTTGTGGGTAACGTTGACGCCGGAAAATCGACTCTCCTCGGTGTTCTTACACATGGCGAATTGGACAACGGACGTGGGCTCGCGAGACAAAAATTGTTTCGACACAAACACGAGGCTGAGACCGGGCGTACCAGCTCCGTGGGAAATGACATTCTTGGATTCGACAGCGTCGGTACGCTTGCTTTGAAAAACGTGCCAACGTTTTTGTCAATTATCAACGTTTCTAGTGTTTCGGGGTTGTTCGGGCTACCGATCGAGTTCTCCGGGTTATCGACTTTTTTTTGTTTAATAGGAAACGTGGTTAACAAACCGGAGCATGGATCGCTCGATTGGGTAAAAATATGCGAGAAATCATCGAAGGTAATAACGTTCATAGATCTGGCTGGCCACGAGCGTTATCTCAAAACAACGGTATTCGGTATGACCGGACATGCTCCAGATTTCGGTGAGTTAGTTTTTTTTTTTATCGTTTCTAATTTTTTTCATACCGTCCTTGTTACGTCGCGTTCGACCGAAAGTGAAAGGAGAAAGTCGCTCGCGTCCAACCTCGCTCTGACTCGACGGTGAACGGCAAAGCGAATCCCCCCCCCCCTCTGAATCGAACGTGCTAGTTTTCGCGCCGTAACGAATTTTCTCGCTTCTCTCACTCTCTTACTTCCGCTTCTTAGGTATGCTAATGGTAGGAGCTAATGCCGGTATCGTAGGAATGACGAAGGAACATCTGGGTTTGGCTCTGGCTCTTTCGGTTCCCGTATTCGTTGTTGTTACGAAAATCGACATGTGCCCACCGAAAATATTGCAGGAAAATCTCAGACTTCTCATCAGAATTCTCAAGTCACCGGGATGCAGAAAAGTTCCCGTCACCGTCAAAACTCCCGACGATGTCGTTGTCAGCGCGACTAATTTCGTTTCCGAGAGGTAAGTGATCGATCTTTTGCATGTTCTTCAAAATCACATGAATTCGTAATTACGAATGACGAGGAGCGCGGGTGTCGTTGAATTTTCAACAGGCTGTGTCCGATATTTCAAGTATCCAATGTCAACGGTGAGAATCTGCATCTTTTGAAAATGTTCCTAAACTTGCTCACCGCGAGGATAACGAGCCACGACGATGAGCCGGCCGAGTTTCAAATCGATGACACGTACTCCGTACCCGTGAGTTTGAAAAAAAAATAACGAAAAAATACGAAACCGTAAAAGTTGCGGTAGGTTTGCGTATGATACGATGATAATTATTTTCAGGGCGTTGGTACGGTAGTTTCCGGGACGACGCTCAAAGGAGTAATTCGCTTGAACGACGTACTTCTGTTAGGTCCCGATCCGCTCGGTCACTTTACACAGATAGCCGTGAAAAGCATTCACCGAAAGAGGATGCCGGTTACTGAGGTTAGAGGGGGTCAAACGGCGAGTTTTGCCCTGAAGAAGATCAAAAGATCGCAAATACGGAAAGGGATGGTTATGGTCGCGCCAGCTTTGAATCCCCAAGCTTGCTGGGAATTCGAGGGTGAAATATTGGTGCTTCATCATCCGACCACGATTAGTTCCCGTTATCAAGCGATGGGTAAATTCAGTTTGAACTCTGAGAGGACTGATAACCTTGAATAGCGTTCAAGATTAAATAAACAATATTTGCTTTCAGTTCATTGCGGAAGTATACGACAGACAGCGTCGATACTGTCGATGTCGCAGGACTGCCTGAGAACCGGTGACAAGGCTTTGGTGCATTTCCGTTTTATAAAGCACCCGGAGTACATAAAGCCCGGTCAGCGAATGGTGTTCCGTGAGGGACGGACCAAGGCGGTTGGCAATGTCCTGCGACTGATACCGCACTCGACCTCCGTCAATTCGCAAACTTCGCGCTCGGGAAAGCCAAAAAAAACGGGCCAGCAGCAGCAGCAGCAGGGACGAGGACAGAACTCGACGAATTACGTGAGTGATAAACGTCACGTCCAGGGTACTGGCACTTCCCGGTTCCATCGATTAGAGCCAGTACTCCATCACTATAACAAATATCCACGACTGGAAAAAACGATCGACGCTTTCTCGCATTTCGTTTTTTTGCTTTCAGATAAACGATGCAGCTGAAACGAATGGTGGCTTCGAATCGCTGGCCGCGAAGCGTGAAAATACTCCGCAAAAGTCGAGCTCCGGTCCGTCCAGCAAGAAGGGAAGAGGTCGACGTGGCGGTGGAAAATCTCACTCGACGATTAACAATGTTCAACCACTCTCTGAACAAAATCCACCAGTGACGATATAAGTTCCGCTTTCCTTTTACCGTCAAGTTTACAAAGTGTACGAATGATGCTTGAAGGAATAACTCGCGGAAGTTCGCACTCTGCTTCGCTTCTACGCCCTCGTGTTGAAAGTTCCGAGGAAGCGATCGTACTCCCCTTCATTTTTTCTTTCCTTTCTTGTCTTAGTTATTAAGAACGTGTTTGATGCGCGTAGGTCGTGTACCTCTTTTGGGGACTTTGCGGACTGATAGAGTCCAATTATTTAACGCGATTGGTGTAACACTCCTTTTCCAATGTTTATCGCCGCACGGGCAAAGTTCCGTCGAACGACTCGCCACGTTTAATATCGAACCATTTGTGCGTGTATCGATTAGGAAAACAGAAGAAATTTCAGCAGCAGTATTTTTCTGTCAATGTTTTATCAATATACGCGGAAACGTCTGAGAGTATTTTGGTATCGATATCTTCGGTATAGAAAGTGATAAGGGAATGACAACGGGGTTTTTATCAATGTATATCCTAATATGAATAACTCTATTGTTTTGTACGAATTTTTTTCAAGACACCGAGAAAGCAGCGCGAGATAACAAAGTATGATTTTGTTGAGCCCACGAAAAGTTTACTGTGTCTTTTGTCCAATGTGATTAGAGTTTTGACATCTTTTTATTTTTTTTTCGTAAATCGGGTATGTACGCGTGTACGAAATCCGGATATGTTCCGTTCTGATACGAATAATCGTCGATATGATAAATACATAGTTTATTCAGCAAAACTTCATGTCAATTAATCACTACGCTCTCTTTCATGATCGCGAGAGTTATGATCCCACGAGTCACGAGTATTCTCGTCTTAATTTTTTTTTATTTTATCCTTGGCATCCTGAAGCTCCCCTTTGACGTTGGTTGCAAATTTTTGCGCCAGATTTTTCAATTGTATACCGAACTCTCTGGGATTCGAAGGCAAGCGATGAGTTCCGCTCATGGAACTCGTTCTCGACAAAAGATAAACTACGAACTGAGCCGCTCGTCTCATGGGCCTTGATTCGGCCAATTTGTTTATAAGGTGCTCGTTATTCGCGAGATACCTCATTAAGAATCGAAACACCATTGTTAAGATATTTCTACTTCGAAAGGTGCAATATCGATTGACAACAGAAAATACTCAACGTTGAAAACAATCAGTCTTTCGATTATCGCTAAAACGTTCGAAACTTATGCCTTCGGTATTTCAAAAGTACACATGTTACGATACTTCAGAAGTAACTCTCGTTTCAGTCTCAGCTGCTTCCTGAGAGTTTCCAACTTTTGCAGCTGCTCCTCTTTGCTGAATTCGATTCCGGGCAAACGTTTTATCTGAAATATCAAAGTCAAATTTTCGTATAAAAAATAAATGAAAAATATATTGAAACGTGAAACTCTTTGACTTTATTTTACTTTCACCGACTTTTCAAGTTTTGAACTATTTAAAAAGAATGCGAGTCTTCACCTGCGACCTCACAGAGTCCAGTTTCTTCTGCAATTCCAAAATTTTGTGACTCGTGTCTTGAGACTCTTTGGTCTTCTGAGTTGTGTCGTGCGGATCTTTTTCCACGCTAATGAAGAAAGAATCGACGAATCGATGAACATTTCTTAAAACGTTGATTCGTTTAACCGATTTGCAGTATTGCGTTTTGAGTGGAATTTTAGATTGAATCCATGTTGAAGACAACGAATAAAAGAGAATTGATCGTGTAACACGCGGAATGACTAATAATAGAACCGACACGTTACGAAAGCGCAAAAGTTCCACCGTTAAAATCTATGAATATCATACGACCAATTGAGGTTAGAAATGAAATTTCGAAAGTGAGATTGTATTCGCGCAACAGCCAATTGCCATTCATGACCTCGTGGATTAATGCACAATATTTAGCAACATTATTCTCGGGATGAAAAATCGATACGAAAGTTCATTAGATGTAAATCAAAGTTTGATAATTAAAGAAAAAATTTTTTAACATCACATAGAATTTCACATCCACAAAATTACGTACGAAGGGTCCGACGTGTTCGGGACACAAAAACTGATTGGCAGAATTCGGAAATCGCGGGTTAAGATAGATAAATAACGATGATGTAAAACTAACCTTCTTATAATCTCGTAAATCAACGGGAGTATCTCAATGTCAAGATCATCGACGGTGAACTGATTGCTTCTCGGAGGGTTTGCGGTTTCTTCCGGTAATTCGACAACCTCCATCCTTTACGTTTAATCTATGATAAAACGTCGAGACATTTCTTCGTTAAACAAGTACACATCGCATAACCGTGCTATTTTAATAATAAATATTCGTAAATTGACGATATTGAAGGTGGCGACGGAAGAGCAGCGCCGGAAACGAGTGTCGCGATGAGGTGGCGAAAGATGGAAGCTCCTCGATGGAAACATATCGATACTCGATTCGAAGCGAATGAAAAACAACTTCGCGTCTTTGCGATCCCTGACAAGCTTCCTTTTCCCTCTCAGAGCTCGTGAGGGATCGGTACGTTCAAGCGTTTATTTTAATCCATTTAATCAGAGTTGATCTTATATCGAAACTAATAGCGAATCATTGAATAATATTCTGGCGTTATCGCGATAACAGTGCTTGGTATTATTTTCATTAATACGTGCGTATTTTTTGTATTATTTCAGGTCTCAAGATGGGCCGACGTCCAGCTAGGTGGTAAGTACCATCGCCCTATTCCAGCCGGTCTTAACCTCAAAACGTTTTTTTTACCTTACGATCGAACTGATTTCGCAAAATTGCGCAACGTTAACGTTTTTAAGTATTGCTTGATTGAAATATTGAAGATTCGTTCGATTTATTTTCTTATAATGGCCTTTGCTTGGGTTTGTCCACAACTACGGATACTTGTATCGAATATGTTTTTCAACATCTTACAATGTCGAATAAATGTGTTCCAGTTATCGCTACTGCAAGAACAAGCCGTATCCGAAGTCTCGGTTCTGTCGTGGTGTGCCCGACCCCAAAATCCGTATTTTCGATCTCGGCAAAAAGAAGGCGTGCGTAGAGGATTTTCCTCTTTGCGTACATCTCGTGTCCGACGAATATGAACAGCTGAGCTCCGAAGCTCTCGAGGCGGGACGTATTTGCTGCAACAAATACATGGTGAAAAATGCCGGAAAGGATCAGTTCCACATTCGTATGAGGCTTCATCCGTTCCACATTATCAGAATCAACAAGATGTTGTCGTGCGCTGGAGCTGATAGGTAAAAAAACCATTTCCTATCACGGATATTTTGTTATTGCTTTCAGAATTCAATAATTACTATATTTTGCATAATTTACTATCAATATTAAATACTATCAATATTAAATGGATCTCTATGATTTATCATCAAAATATCAATGTCATAGTGATTGATATATAGATAATTACTTATTGATAGATATTAATAACTCATATTTTATACATCGTTAAATTTGTTATATTGTATCCATTATTTCGTTAATAATTAATGTTTTGATACAAACGTATTATTAATATTAAATACATGATCGATTATAATTATTAGATGAATAAAAATGAAAAAAAAAATCTTTTAATTACTTATTAATAGATATTAATAACTCATATTTCATACATCGTTAAATTTGTTATATTGTATCCATTATTTCGATAAAAATTGATGTTTTTATACAAATGTATTACTAATATTAAATACATAATTGATTATAATTATTAGATGAATAAAAATGAAAAAAAAAAAGGTAAAAATGATAAACAATATTTTTTTCGTTTTTGCAGCTGGAATTTATCAATTAGTGAATTTGTTTTTTTCGTGAAGAAAAAATGATTAAGAAAAGGAATTAAAGTCCCTAATTTCGTTTCCCTTCTTTGCAGGCTCCAGACTGGAATGAGAGGAGCTTTCGGCAAGCCTCAAGGTACAGTAGCCCGCGTCCGTATCGGACAGCCCATCATGAGCGTTCGTTCGTCCGACCGTCACAAGGCTGCGGTTATCGAAGCGCTCCGTCGTGCCAAGTTCAAGTTCCCCGGACGTCAAAAGATCTACGTCTCGAAGAAGTGGGGTTTCACGAAGTACGAGCGCGCCGAATACGAGGACCTTAAAAACGCCGGGCGCCTCGAACCCGACGGTTGCAACGTCAAGTATCTTCCCGAGCACGGACCTCTCGCCAAGTGGAAAAAATTCAAGGAGTATCTGGCTTCGATCTAAATTGAATACCGCTCTATACGATAGTTGATCTTTTGTAAATCTCGGTATTCAATAAAGCGATAAAAAAAAAACAGAACAAACGAATGAAGAAATTGACTTTCATGAGTCGTCTTAATTGTTTTTATTCGATACAATCGTTTTGGCCGTACAAAGTTTCGAGTATAAAATGAAATATCACGTGCGGACACGTGGACGAGAAACGATCTTATTATCGCTTCTAGAATTCTGACGTAACAAGATTCTACATATACGAGATCTACTCTGTTTTAACTAAAAAACTAAGAGTACGATAAGTATATCGTTTAATTGGAAATATTGCAAACCCTCCCTAAATATTCGTATTCCCATTCCTTATCGTATTGTATTTACAATTCGCAAGCGCTGAAAGATTACTCGCCGTGTATAACCGGAAATGCGGGATTGTTATCGCTGCTTTACGATACCGATATTGAAATTCGAAAAATCGTTTAAATTTACATACTTTCAACACTCGACGAAAGATTTCGCGATACGAGACGGATTTTCTCTGTGTCATTGATTCAACGATAACGCGTTATTACGATTCAACCGAAACGCAAGAGAATCCGGTAGCCTATCTATAATACAATGTTCAAAGTTTTCCCCCCTTAATCAACACTTTTTCCGCTGTTCGCCTCGTGTCCGGCATTTTGTTCGCGGATCGATCGTTCCTTATCTAATCAGTGCTGATTATTATTCTTGACTCTCGTGACAAATTGCGATTCGGACATCAGATTCGTGTACACGTTGACGCGCCGTCGTCAGTGGGAGTGACAAATTATTTCGGCCGCGCTCATGTTGTCGATGTTGGGTAGATCGTCGTCGTTGTCGGCGTCGCAAGCGTTACGATGGGAATCCAAAGCTTCGGTGCTCGTCGCGGCGTCCAATAAAGGTGACAATTTCTCAGCCTCGCTGTCGTCGTCCCGGCCGTGTCCCTGAAAAATCATCGATCGGTTCAACTAGTGCCCAAAATATTCACGATTTATCCATTTTTTAAAATAAAGCTTCCCGATCATCTCGAAATAAGTCACATCCAGTCGGGAGAATGAGAGTAGCGAAAAAAGAGAAACATTTATTCGCCGTGTATTTTTCGTTTTTTTTTCCTGCTTGCGTCGTGACTGACTAAATTTTGTTAATTCACTTGTGATTCACTAATATCGCTACTTATTTATTAAATCGTTCAATATTGTTCGAACAATTTATTCTACCATCAGAATAATAACTCTGATTCCTCTTTGTCTGTAACGATAAAAAAAAATGTGCATTTCATAATATTTTTATTTAACAACGGGATTTGAATCCTACAGCATCGTTATTCGTCCATTCACCGCTCGGTTAACCCTAATTCCCACTTTCCGTTACTTTCTCGCAGGCTATCAGCTATCAGCGGAAACATAAGTTGCACCGCAGCTCTAATTCCCTTATCAGCTCTATTAGCCTTAACGAAACAAAGAAAGAAGAGAAAAAAAAAACCTTTATCCGGAAATTTAATCGTTACGTTCCCGATCTCGTGTATCACACAGATATTGAAGTCGATTTTGAAAAAAAAAATGTACATGCTCGTTTGATGGGGATCGAAGGCGAGGCTCGCTCGATATTCTGCTACTCTACCTCATAGAGGGATGTCGGCTGTTTCTCATTAACGAGACGCAGTGTATCGCGAGCGCGAAGATTACTCTTGTCGCGTTGATGTCCAGAACTCTTGGCTCTCATGCCTGGCGAACGTCCATGAAGATCCTTTTGCGAAGCTCCGTTCTCGTCACGAACCAATAGAACCGACATCCGAAATTCCGGAGTTGGACACGGAGTGCTGCTCGAACGCGCCGTTATGTCGCTTGAGTCCTTTATCGACGAGTGTTTCGATACCGGAGTTCTTTCGGCCGATCTGTCGATTTCGTAACGATTTTTCAGTGGATCGATCACGACGATTTATCGATAATGACGAATCAACGTTGGATTTCGTTTTGCAAAAAACCATTACTTCGAAACTTTGATAGGGGACTGTTTGACCAAGTGAAAAAGTTGGGTTTGTTTGGGTTTGTTTTAAAAAATGATTTTTTACCTGTTGAGCGCTTCTACCGCTTGAATAGCACTAGCCGTATCCGTATCAGGCGTGTCTGGTGATTCTGGAGGAAGAACAGCAGCTCTTGGAGTGCACGGCCCGTTTAAGGCTTCTATAAGCGACACGGCTTCGTATCCCGACGGTATATTTTCCGAGCTTCCCTACAAACATTTTTTTTAATTGAAAAAGGGAAATCTGGCTGCTTTTGTACCGAAGTCGCTTCGAGTATCGTGCAAAAAAACGACTGTGCCAAAGTAGAATAATCGAAGTTGAGTAATTAATAGAAATAATGAGAGCTTTTAAAAGTAAAAGCGAATTCTCCTGTTCCATGCTTACTTCTGGCAGCGGAGGATTAGTGATGAGAGCACCGGTCGCTTTTTGCAGCGCTTTAATCTGTAAAAGGGCGCGAAACGGTGCCCGACAGATCGGACAATTGTTGGCTTGGTATCTGAGAGAATCAGCGCATCCGTTACACAGACACAAATGTCTGCAAGGCAATATAAGAGTATCTCGTACGTCGCACATGCAGATAACGCATTCGGAGCCATTGTCCTCGGTGTCTTCGTCGGTGCCCTGCTGTTGATAAAGATAACGCAGTTTCCACGATTATTCGGTACTGATGCGATGACCTTGAATGTTTCCTGTTTGAAAGGGAATCGCCAAGATCAGTTTGTTACCTTGGTGTTTTCCGTATTTTTATTCTCGATCCCGTATATTTCTTGCAGCAGATAACAGAGTCCATCTACGTAGAGTTTCTGCTTGAGAGCTTTTAGAAGATACGAGCCATCCGTGTGTTTTTCCACCACCGCGATTGTCGTGTGCGATTGTTTGGGTTCCTCGGATCCTTCCTCGGCGACGCAGTGAATCGCGATCGGTATGATCTGCAAAACCGAATAATTCAACGGTTGTAAATCTTCTGGGAAGTTTCTTGAGTTTCCCCTAGTCTAAAACAGATTGTCGATAAAAACTCCTAAGAATTCCCTAAGTCTTTCATTAAGAATTAAAGAAACTGGCGAGGACGATGAAAGATCAAGAAAAAATGAAGGAAGGAGCAGTTCGGATTCTTTTCTCTCCGGAACGAAAAACCGAGTAGATATTTCACACGTACTTCCCGATCCGCATTGTACAGCAAGTCTTCCTCGTTGTAAAGCGTCGGATCGAATATGTGAGAGGCCTGGCAAAACTGCTGATTGGCACCTTTCTTGTAGTGAAACGTTTCGGAATTCATGGATGCGTCGCGAGGTATATATCTGAAACCATGATCTTTGCGATAAGAATATTGAAATAGCTCATCAATAATTGAATAAAATGCATCGAAGCTCCTTCCTGTCTGATTTCATTTCATAAATATCGACGCACCGATAACTACGGAACCCTTATATACGAATGAACTCTTACGTGACCCCCTTGGTAGTGACTTCCTCTGTACAAAAGTAGTATATCGTAATGGCACATCTGACGTCGCAGTCGAACGTGAACTCGATATTGAATCTCGTGGGCTTTTTGTCCGAGTCGCCCTCGACGTAAGCGCTAATATCGTTGTGCGTCGGTTGCGACGACGTCGACGTTTGATCGACGCTCCGACAGAGTCTCAACGATTCTTTGCGGATGTTCACCAAGCTTTTGAGCGTTTTCGTCGGATCGTTGGCTTGCGGCGGCGGATAAGGAAACTGGAAAGCAATTGCCGCGTCAATCGAAGTTTCTTCTTCGTCGAACGAGCGGTTATTTTCCAAAGCTTGAAATATAACGCACGGGAGTCGGACGACTTCCTAGAAAATTTAGATCCGTGTTCTCGCCGAAGAGGTACGCTTCCGGCTGGGGCGTATCGAATCTCTCGCCACCCATTATAAAGTGGCTTCCGAAATAGCTTCCTGCAAAAGGTCAAATATTCATCAATTGTTTCGAAAAAATTGATCTTTTTTTTTTTTTATTATTTTATTAATTGTCGTTTAAAAATGATAAACAAACCGCAACGAGGTGGATATTTGTACGCATGATTGGAAACGATGTCGACTTCCTCAACGCCAGCGTTTTGTCTACTGGTCAAAGCGCCCATTATTACGATGACCTTTCACTACTTCTCGTTTTTTCTAATTTGTTTTTTATCCGACAAAACGAGTCTCTCGAAATCGTTCAGTGAGAAGTTTTACTCGGCGAAGTCGCACGCCCGAGTCTTCGAGATCGATTCAGGTTTACTCCTGAAGCTAGGGAACAGATGTTGTCATCTAGTTTTGACGGATCGGAGTATGTTTTTTTTATTCGGGTTTACTAACACAGAATACACGAGTTGCATGAATACACTAATGGAGCGCGGAGTCGTAATAGACGCGACGCGCCATCTATACGAGAATGACGAACACGCTGGAAACTTTCGACGCGGCCTCTCGATACGTCGGTAGTGACAGTTGTGCAGTTTTGAGCTGCGAGTCACTACCGACCGATGGCGCCACGCTCGCGATTCGGCCTCGAAGCCTCGACATAATTTTTTTTATGGCTTTAGCACACTGCCACAAAACACAACACCTTATCAACGAATGT